>OVAF01001342.1:3810-23208 GCA_900406245.1 Odontarrhena argentea | reverse complement strand
ACCATAATGTTCACAAAACTACACGCTGTTTGTTATAACCGTGAAGAGAAACTTGCCGTTTTTACTCGATAAAGAAAACTACACGCTGTATTTTTGTAAATGTGAAGAACTATTTGCCGTTTTTTATTTAATTATGAAACACCACATTAATTTTTCCGTCACACTGGCACGGACGGACTCACTCATCAGATTTCTCGACCATGGCCCAAAAAACTCGACGGGGAATCAAATCCGAGCTAATTTTGCAGAAATCATCAATGGTTTATGACAAAAGCAGGTGATTATGGTCTTTTTTACTTCCATTAGCTTATCCATAAGTAAAGATTGCATTTTTTTTGTTTGGATATTTTCCCCCTATGATTTATCCGTAGAGTTGATTCCAACGTCTTTGAATCAATTTCACTCTTGAATGATGAATTGTCAATAAGATATTGACAGTAGTGACAAGAGGTTTGTGTGTTGTGTCGGCCATTATGTTCTTTTTTTTTGGAAATACCTCGTGTTTACACACATCCTAGTTAAAAAGGCTGACTTTTGAAAAGTAATTGGACTCTGACCACAAAGAAGGTCCACGCAGTTTTGGATTTTTGTATGTGAGTTTCTTGGACTGCATTTAATTTGCAGTTGAATCTTGAAAAGGAACTGTGTTTTGAGTTTGCTTCTTCTTACCCTTGAAACTTTTTTTTTCTTTTTTTTTGGGTTATAAGTTGAATCAGAGCAGTTGTGTTTCTTGTTAAAGCGACATGAAGCTGTCTCTTTCACTTGCTTTCACTGCTCTCGTGTTTCTTGAAGCTTTCACTGTGGTCTTTTCCCAAGCCAGGTTTTCAAATGAGACTGACACGAGAGCTTTGCTTGAGTTTAAGTCTCAGGTTGCTGAAAACAAGAGAGATGTCTTGGTTTCTTGGAATAACTCCACTCCACTCTGCAACTGGATTGGAGTTACTTGTGGCCGCAAACAAGAGCGAGTTATTGGTCTGGACCTTGGAGGATTCAAATTGGGCGGTGTGGTTTCACCCTCCATTGGTAATCTCTCTTTTCTTAGATCACTCAATCTTGGAGACAACTCTTTAGGTAGTGCCATTCCTCAAGAAGTAGGAAGGCTGTTTAGGCTTCAGTATTTGAACATGAGCTTTAATCTTCTCCAAGGAAGGATTCCACTCAGTCTTTCTAACTGCTCTAGATTGTCGACCCTTGATTTATCGTCAAACCAACTTGGACATAGAGTTCCTTCAGAGCTAGGTTCACTTTCTAAGCTTGTCATTCTGTATCTTAATAAAAACAACCTTACGGGAAAGTTTCCTGGATCTTTAGGAAACTTGACATCACTCCAGGAGCTTGACTTTGGAACTAACAATATGGAAGGTGAGATTCCAGATGATGTAGCTAGATTGACTCAGATGGTGTTTTTCCAAGTATCACTCAACAGTTTTTCAGGTGTTTTTCCTCCTGCTTTATACAACATGTCCTTACTTGAGACTTTATCCCTAGCTGACAATAGCTTTTCGGGTAACATCGGGGATGATTTTGGTGATCATTTACCAAATCTTAGAACTCTTGTTCTGGGAGCAAATCAATTCACAGGAGTTATTCCCGTTACAGTTACCAATATATCAAGCCTTGAAATGTTTGATATCTCAAATAATTACCTGGCCGGAAGTATTTCGAGTTTTGGAAAGTTACCTAATCTGTGGTGGTTAGGGATTCGTAATAACTCTTTGGGAAGCAACTCTGCCAGTGATCTTGAATTTATTGGTGCTTTGGTGAACTGCACTCAATTAGAGTTCTTAGATGCTGGTTACAATAGACTTGGAGGTGAGCTCCCTACCTCCACAGCCAATCTGTCCACCAAATTGACAAGGCTCGATCTCGGAGCAAATTTCATCTCTGGAGCCATTCCTTGGGACATTGGTAATCTCATAAGCTTGCAAGTACTCAGTTTAGAAGAAAATAAGTTGACAGGAAGACTTCCAGTCTCATTCGGGAAGCTTTTGGAATTGCAGGAACTTCATTTGTATTCAAATGCATTATCGGGGGAATTACCATCTTATTTTGGCAACATGACGCGGTTGCAAAGGCTCCATTTGAACAACAATAGTTTCCAAGGAAGAATCCCTCAGAATATTGGGGGTTCTCGATACTTGCTAGAACTATGGATTGATACAAATAGGCTGAATGGAAGTATACCGAAGGAAATATTTGAAATACCATCCCTTACTTCCATAGATTTGTCAAGCAATTTCTTAACTGGCCCTTTCCCCGAGGAAATTGGAAAAATGGAATCTCTTGTTGGACTATCTGCCGAGTACAATAGATTATCAGGACAGATCCCGCAGACTATAGGGCGTTGTCTCTCTTTGGAATTTCTCTATATGCAAGGAAATTCGTTTGAAGGAGCCATTCCAGATATAAGACGGTTGGTGAGCCTAAAAAAGGTTGACTTCTCCAACAACAATCTCTCTGGTCACATACCTCGGTATCTGGCCAATTTTACTATGCTGGAAAGTCTAAATCTCTCTATGAATAAGTTTGAGGGAAGAATGCCAACGACAGGAGTGTTTCGGAATACTACAGTAGTTTCTGTTTTTGGGAACAAAAATCTATGTGGAGGCAGCAGAGAAATGCAACTAAATCCATGCACTGCGCAAGCATCACCAAGGCTAAGAAAGCCTCTGTCACGTAGAAAGAAAATTGCTAGTGGCATTGGTATAGGTATAGCTTCGCTTTTGTTAGTTATCATTGTGGCTTCTCTGTGTTGGTACAAGAAGAAGAGAAAGAAGAAGAATGATGCCAGGGGTAGTAACCCATCTGATTCTAATACTTTGGGGATGTTCTATGAGAAGGTAAGTTATGAAGAGCTTTATAATGCAACCAGTGGCTTCTCGTCAAGCAATCTGATTGGTTCAGGCAACTTCGGTGAGGTGTTTAAAGGATTGCTTGGCCTTGAGAATAAGCTCGTCGCTGTTAAAGTTCTGAACCTCCTGAAGCACGGAGCAGCAAAAAGCTTTATGGCGGAATGTGAAACCTTTAAGGGTATTAGGCATCGCAACCTTGTGAAACTGATAACGGTGTGTTCAAGCCTCGATTCCAAAGGAAATGATTTCAGGGCTCTGGTCTATGAGTTCATGCCAAAAGGAAGTCTGGATGTGTGGCTGCAACCAGAAGATCTGGAAAGGGCAAACAATGAGTCGAGATCTTTAACACTTCCAGAGAAACTCAACATAGCAATAGATGTGGCTTCCGCTTTGGAGTATCTGCATGTTCATTGTCATGACCCTGTAGCTCACTGTGATCTTAAGCCAAGCAACGTTTTACTGGACGATGATCTGACTGCTCATGTTGGTGACTTTGGTTTGGCTCGGCTCCTCTATAAATTCGATCGAGAATCCTTTCTAAACAAATTTAGTTCTGCAGGCGTCAGAGGCACCATTGGCTATGCCGCACCAGGTAAAGTAATCATCTAGATGGAAACTTTTTTGTCTAATTGTAAATTACCCAATCTCATCATCTGTTGTTGATTTGTAATCTGTACAGAATATGGAATGGGGGGCCAACCATCAATACGGGGAGATGTGTACAGCTTTGGAATTCTACTTTTGGAAATGTTCACTGGAAAGAAACCGACAGACGAATCATTTGCTGGCGATTATGACCTCCACAGCTACACGAAGTCAGTATTGTTGGGAGATGAGAAGGAAGGTAGCACGAGAAGTGAAGGCAGCAATGCCACTGATGAATGGTTGAGGCTGGTTTTGCAGGTGGGGATAAAGTGTTCTGAAGGATATCCAGGGGATAGGATGAGAATAGNATGAGAAGGAAGGTAGCACGAGAAGTGAAGGCAGCAATGCCACTGATGAATGGTTGAGACTGGTTTTGCAGGTGGGGATAAAGTGTTCTGAAGGATATCCAGGGGATAGGATGAGAATAACTGAAGCATTACGCGAATTAATCTCAATAAGATCTAAATTCTTGGGCTCCAAGACGACTGTTACAAAGCTAAGCCTTAGGGATGCTCAGCAAAGTTGTCCTCAGGAATGGATGTTAAGTGCTGACGTGCATACAATTTAGACGAGGGTGATCACAGTTACTTATGAATATACAGTGAATAGGTTTCTGTTTCTGCTTCCTGGAAACCGAATAATGTTGGTAGGTGAATCATAATGTATTGCAAGATTACTAATCTACTCACTATATCAACGAAGAACAAATGTAGAATCTATATTTGTATACAGAACTGTGTTTTTAATATGGTCGTGGATATCCTTCTTCTGTTTGAAACACATTGTTTGGTTCATTGGTTGGAATACTGAGACATGTTTAAGTGTTCTATGTTTTTTTACAAGTTAAATGGGTTTAATAGCAGAACTTTGTTTCACCAAAAAAAACTACAAGCTGTTTTCGTTTTTTTACTTTCACTGAAGAACTACTTGCCGTTTTGTTCACTAATAAGTAATACACGGTTTTTCCCGTCACACTGAGAGTCATTGACACAGACCAGTCATCAGATTTCCCGACCATGGCGAAGAGGATTCGCCGGAAGATCCAATCGGAGACCGTGGATCGAGGTCGTCACAGTGAGAATCCTCTTTTCTTACAAACTTTTCCTTTAGATTTATTCATATACAGAAATTGAGTTGCTATTAATGTCTTTAAATTTACTTACAAAATCAAAACTTTCGAAACTCTATAAAGATGTTTTGTGAATACAAGTTTCAGAGGAACCTAAAAATGACAAGACAAGAAGGTTGTGTGGTTAATGTGTTATCGTCCCATGTGGGCATGTGTAATGTAGAAATGCTGTTGACTTTACACATTAATGAGTCGTGTTCCCAAGTCTACGCAATTTGGACTATTTTCAGTGGGTTCCGCACTCCATTTAATCTGCGGTAGAACAGGAAAGGAATTGCATTTTTCATTTTTTCCATTGTAGTAGTGATATGAGGCCGTCTCTTTCACTTGGTTTCACTGCTCTCTTATTCCATCAAGTTTTCACCGTTGCTTATGCTCAAAACAGGTTTTCAATTGAGACTGATAAGCAAGCATTGCTTGAGTTTAAGGCTCAAGTTGCTGAAAGCAAGAGAGATGTCTTGGCCTCTTGGAATAACTCCTCTCCAGTTTGCCATTGGATTGGGGTTACATGTCGAAAACAAGAACGTGTTATAAGTCTGGATCTTGGAGGATTCAAATTGGCCGGTGCGATTTCACCTTCCCTTGGTAAACTCTCTTTTCTCAGATTACTTAATCTTGCAGACAACTCCTTTGGTGGTACCATCCCTCATGAGGTGGGAATGCTATATAGGCTTCAGTACTTGAACATGAGTTATAATTTTCTCCAAGGAAGGATTCCGCCTAGTCTTTCTAACTGCTCTAGACTAATATACCTTGATTTATCTACAAACCATCTTGGGCATGTCGTTCCTTCAGAGCTAGGTTCACTTTCTAAGCTTGTCATTCTGTTTCTTGAGGTAAACAAACTTACAGGAAAGTTCCCCCCAGCGTTAGGGAATCTGACATCACTCCAGGAACTGGACTTTTCATATAACTATATGGAAGGAGAGATTCCAGATGATGTAGCTAGATTGACTCAGATTGTGTATTTTCAAACATCAGAGAATAGTTTTTCAGGTGATTTCCCTCCTGCGTTATACAACATGTCCTCACTTGAGTACCTTTCCCTAGCTGACAATAGCTTTTCGGGTAATCTTAGGGCTGATTTTGGTGACCATCTACCAAATCTAAGAATGGTTGTTATGGGGCAAAATAATTTCTCAGGAGATATTCCCATTACACTTGGCAATATCTCAAGCCTTTGTAGGTTTGATATGTCAAATAATTACCTGACAGGAAGTATTTCGAGTTTTGGAAAGTTAACTAATCTGTGGTGGTTAGGGATTCGTAATAACTCTCTGGGAAGTAACTCCGTCAGCGATCTTGGATTTGTTGGTGCTTTGGCTAACTGCACTCAGTTAGAGTTCTTAGATGTTGGTTATAACAGACTTGGAGGTGAGCTGCCTACCCCCATAGCCAATCTGTCCACCAAGTTGACTAGTCTTTATCTTGGAGGAAATTTCATCTCTGGAACCATTCCTCGTGACATCGGGAGTCTCATTAGCCTGCATGCTCTTGGCTTAGAAGAAAATCTGTTGACAGGAGGACTTCCAGTCTCTTTCGGGAAGCTTTCGGAATTGCAGTTACTGGATTTGTATTCAAATGCACTATCAGGGGAATTACCATCTTCTCTTGGCAACATGACCCAGCTGCAACAGCTCCATTTGTCCAACAATAGTTTTCACGGACAAATCCCTGTGAGTCTTGGACGTTGTCGTTACTTGCTAGACCTATGGATTGATGAAAATAGGTTGAATGGAACTATACCTCAGCAAATACTGCGAATTCCATCCCTTACTTACATAGATTTTTCAAGAAATTTCATTACCGGTTCATTTCCGGAAGAAGTTGGAAAGTTGGAACTTCTTGTGGGACTTTCTACTTCGTACAACAAATTATCAGGACAGATCCCACACACTATTGGAGGTTGTCTCTCGATGGAATTTCTCAATATGCAAGGAAATTCGTTTGAGGGAGCCATTCCGGATATAAGACGGTTGGTAAGCCTCNACCTCAGCAAATACTGCGAATTCCATCCCTTACTTACATAGATTTTTCAAGAAATTTCTTTACCGGTTCATTTCCGGAAGAAGTTGGAAAGTTGGAACTTCTTGTGGGACTTTCTACTGCGTACAACAAATTATCAGGACAGATCCCACACACTATTGGAGGTTGTCTCTCGATGGAATTTCTCAATATGCAAGGAAATTTGTTTGAGGGAGCCATTCCGGATATAAGACGGTTGGTAAGCCTAAAAAATGTTGACTTCTCCAACAACAATCTCTCTGGTCACATACCTCCGTATCTGGCCAATTTTTCTCTGCTACGAAATCTGAATCTTTCCATGAATAAGTTTGAGGGAAGGGTGCCAACAACAGGAGTGTTTCGAAATGCTACTGCAGTCACTCTTTCTGGAAACGAAAATCTATGTGGAGGCATCAGAGAGATGCAACTAAATCCATGCACTGTGCAAGCATCACCAAGGCAGAGAAAGCCTCTGTCACATGGAAAGAAAGTTGCTAGTGGCATATGTATAGGTATAGCTTCGCTTTTGTTAGGTATCATTGTAGCTTCTCTGTGTTGGTACAAGAAGAGGAGAAAGAAAAGCGACGCATCTGGTTCTATTACTTTGGGGACGTTCTATGAGACGATAAGTTATCAAGAGCTTTATAATGCAACAAGTGGCTTCGCTTCAAGCAGTTTGNATTGTAGCTTCTCTGTGTTGGTACAAGAAGAGGAGAAAGAAAAGCGACGCATCTGGTTTTATTACTTTGGGGACGTTCTATGAGACGATAAGTTATCAAGAGCTTTATAATGCAACAAGTGGCTTCGCTTCAAGCAGTTTGATTGGTTCAGGCAACTTCGGTGATGTGTTTAAAGGATTGCTTGGCCTTGAGAATAAGCTCGTCGCTGTTAAAGTTCTGAACCTCCTGAAGCACGGAGCAGCAAAGAGCTTTATGGCGGAATGTGAGACCTTTAAGGGTATTAGGCATCGCAACATTGTGAAACTGATAACGGTGTGTTCAAGCCTCGATTCCAAAGGAAATGATTTTCAGGCTCTGGTCTATGAGTATATGCCAAAAGGAAGTCTGGATGTGTGGCTTCAACCCGAAGATCTGGAAAGGGCAAACAATCAGTTGAGATCTTTAACACTTCCAGAGAAACTCAACATAGCATTAGATGTGGCTTCCGCTTTGGAGTATCTGCATGTTTATTGTCATGACCCTGTAGCTCACNAGCCTCGATTCCAAAGGAAATGATTTTCAGGCTCTGGTCTATGAGTATATGCCAAAAGGAAGTCTGGATGTGTGGCTTCAACCCGAAGATCTGGAAAGGGCAAACAATCAGTTGAGATCTTTAACACTTCCAGAGAAACTCAACATAGCAATAGATGTGGCTTCCGCTTTGGAGTATCTGCATGTTTATTGTCATGACCCTGTAGCTCAATGTGATCTTAAGCCAAGCAACGTTCTCCTGGACGATGATCTGACTGCTCATGTTGGTGACTTCGGTTTGGCTCGGCTCCTCTATAGATTCGATCGAGAATCCTTTCTAGACAAATTTAGTTCTGCCGGCGTCAGAGGCACCATTGGCTATGCCGCACCAGGTAATATAAACATCTACATGCAAAGGAATAGTTTAACTGTGAATGATCCAGTCTCATTATTTATTGGTAATATGTACAGAATATGGAATGGGAGACCAACCATCAATACAAGGAGATGCATACAGCTTTGGAGTTCTACTTTTGGAGTTGTTCACTGGAAAGAAACCGACAGACAAATCATTTTCCGGCGATTGTAATCTCCACAGCCACACAAAGGTTGCATTGTCAGGAAATGTGAAGGAGGGTTGCACGAGCAGTGGAAAAAGCAACGCCATAGATGAGTGTTTGAGAATGGTTTTGCAGGTGGGAATAAGTTGTTCTGAAGAATATCCAAAGGATAGGATGACAATGGCTGAAGCATTACGCAAATTAATCTCGATAAGATCTAAGTTCTTCGGCTCCAAAACGACTTTTACAGAGCTAAGTCCTCAAGATGCTCTGTAAGTCCTCTTCAGGAATGTATGTTAAACGCAGACATGCATATAATCTAGATGAGAGTGATGACAATCACAATTACCGTCGAAACTACTTATGGGGACACAGAATGACTTGACTGAATGTATCTCCACTTCTACTTCATCGAGGCTGGACAGTATTTGGTAGATTAGTACTGTATTGCAAGAATACTGATGTATTCGTTATTATATCAATAAAGAACAATGTCAAATCTATCTCTGTAGCTGAATCACGTTCACTACTTGCTCTTTCTCTGTCAAAACACTGTCTGTACCATAGATTGAATTGCTGACCTGTGTTTTTATGCATCTCTTTCTTTGTAACTGAATGATCTTTGTATCCCTTTCTTCAGGCAAAGAAATGTGTATCTTCGTAGCCATAAACACACATCTCTGTCTGAATTTACCGAGACTCGTTCTCTGTGCCCATAAAGGTATAGCAAACCTTATAAGACCAAGTTCACTGGTAGTAGAACTTACTTAGCTTACTCATAACTATACAAAGTCCGGAATGATCCATAAGTTTAACCCAGAAGAACCAGCAATGTTCATTATAGCAGATTTCTTTTGTTACAAAATGTTGCATTTCAGTCCTGTTATTTTTGTCTCTATTTCGAACCAACTATTGTTATCAACAAGCTATCAAAAAGTTTAGTTTCTTACAGAGTAGTATTTTCATTCGTTCGGGTAAAGATTTAATGAATTAATGAACATGGAAAAAGCTCACACTTTACAATCACATGAAAAAATATATTTGATTTGCAACTTATATAAATAATGAAAACAAACTCTAGTTCCTTCATTACAAATTCCCAAAAAGATTATAAAGACTCGCCCAAACTAGCAAATACATACTTTGACTAAAACAAAATACTCTCCTCCCCTCTCTGGGCAGGACAGTATCAAACACACCTAAGCCATTTCTATGACAAAAACCAAATGACAAACAAATAGCCCCTGCGAGTTGCCATAACTACAGGGATGCAAAGAATGAAATAAATCTCGGCCTTTCCACAAATACAAAGGCCAGAGACTGAAACGCCAAAACAACAAGAAGAAAAGAATGGAAAACTTGAACAAGAAAATAATATACACAAGATGCCCATAGGAATGCAGTGGATCACAGGATGTGTTCATGTATATGCAGCAGAGACTGTTGGATCATACCAAGCTCCACAAGGGAGTTACGTTGCACTGCCTTCTTTACGTGTGAGTAAGAATCCGAAACCCGAGTTTTCTCGGATTAACTGAGGAGGCTCAATGTCATTCACATCCACTTGTTGCATTGACTTTGATATATCTTCCACCGTGAATGGAATGCTGCGTTTTGGTTGATTCCTCGGATTAGTTGAGAATGAGCAGGGTACAAGGAGAATTTCTAGAAATTATTTTCAGATTACCTCGAGTCATCGTCCAAAAGGAAAGAGCTGCTTACGGCATTGTTTGAGTCCTCTGTCATCATAACCCTCATATTTGCAATAACCTATGGTCTTGGAAACAGCACAGTTAATACCATATCTTGCCAAACTAAAGCTAGTTATTGCAAGTGAAACACTTACATCTGAAGAAACACTGTGAGTGCCATATTTGTCATCCCAGTACATCGTGCTGATTCTGTATAGTTGCTGTATGCTTAGCACCTGAGCCAGAAAAGCAACTTCAATGTTCCATCTTATTAAAATAATTTGAGACTAAATATAGAAGATACTACATACCGGGCAGAGTTCTCTTGTGATTTCGTCTAAGCTCTTTTTTGGCTTTTGGTGAATCACCTAAACAAAGGGCCAAAACAGCGGAGTTCACATAAGTACCAATGTAATGGAAGCATAAACGGAGTGGCATAGGATCGACTAAGAATTTTACCAGGAATCCAACAGCCTGCCTGATATGCCTTAACTCATCCCAAGCTGAACCAGCATACTGTAGTAAAATTAACCAAATCAATTCAAAAGATGTGAAAATGTTTAAGCAAAAATAAAGGGGTAAAGCCTGACGAAACCACAGCTTACTTCATCGGTAGCCTCTATACACCACTGCTCTAATTCAGCCAAACCTGCTTTAACGTACTCCCCATTGCTGAATGAGCAACACTCACGACGTAGAAGAAGACTATACAAGTGTATGACAGAAAATCCTACTGTCAACCAAGGAAAGTGGTTCGGAAAAAAAAAAAAAAAAGGATATATTACAATACCTGTTGAAAAGCTGGACATTAATGAAGGAGAATATTTGTGTGAATACTTTGCGGACTAAGAAGGGTGGAGCCTGTATCATATAAACATAGAATGTAAGCAACATTGCCAAAATAGTTTTTAAGTTTTACTTTTGTTGGTTTCTAATGGAATTCAAGACTCACGTTATTTGTTTTCATTAGATTCAAGTAAGTGTTTAGGCTTTTCCTAATACTTTGCCAATGGGCAATCAGAGCTTGTTGAGCAACAGCATTTGCTTGTGCTCTCCCTTTCACCAAACTTGCCCTTGATGTCCTTGGCGCCTGTATCATGTAAACAATGAGCTCACACTAAATCAATAACCTAAAGATATATCAACTTCCACTAAAGTACAAAGAGCAACATTCAAGGGAAAATAAAAGACGACAATTCTTTAGTAAAATCATAGTGGAGGTTTTGGAGGCATGACTTAATTTATGCGAAACATTCAGGTATTAATGTTCAAACTGTCAAGTTATAACCTCTCTTCCCAGACATTTTAAGACCACAAAAGCAGCAAAGAAATTACCTGTATACATAACCCAAGAAGAGGAGATATCTCTTTCTTTAGGTTATCTCTGATCATTCCATATATCTTCTCGAGGAATGCAGTAAGCTGCTGCTTGAAAAGAAGTGCGGGGTACTTTGCTTCAACTTGCTTCATGTCGTCAAGCTTGGTGATCCCTTGTCTATTCAGAAAAGAAGAGAGCCCGGCACTTTGAGGAGATGCCCTTAATCCCTATTTACATGTTAAACAGGCGCATTAGCACCAACGAAAACTAGAAAACAAAATACATGTGCAGCTACTTACTTGTGACATCCTTCCAAATAGGGATGCTGATGCTGTTCTTCGTCTCTGTGGTGTTAAACTAGCTGCTCCAGTTGCTTTGAGTGTACGTTGCAGAAGCAACAATAGCGTTGCTGAATTAGATAACCAATATCCCAAAACCTCATTATTATCTGGAACCTGTATGGTAGACAACATTTCCAATCAATTTTTTCGAAACTTATCAACGTTTGGGCTCCAGAATATGTAGAATTAGGACATGAAACCTTCTGAACAATGAAGAAAGAAAGAATCAACTTACTTCAATGGCCGAAGCTATTGTTTGAATGATACGGTCAAAGACGCTGGTTCTTTCAACTTCAAATGATCTCCAGTGAATGAGGCATTTGTAAATGAGACATGCAGCTACAGGCTTGCCCCCAGCATATCCAAGGTTTTGTGAGATACACTTGATCAGAAGATCTTGGTTTTCCTAAATAATGCAAAGATTATAACATATATTAATAAAAACAGAGTGCATTATTGGAAAGACAGTGGGTACAAAAACTTGATCCATATTGATAAGTGTAAAGTTACCTGCTGCTTTTCATTCAGATATTTCTGTGGTTTCTCTTCAGACTCTGGTTCTCGTACAGCAAGAGCCGTGTCCTGTAACATTTGCAGAAGATCAGCAATTGAAGAACCAAGAAGGTATCCCAGTTTCCTTTTGCACTTACCTGTGTAGTCTTTGTTTCTCCATTAAAGAAATTTCCATTCTCTGGAGTTCTCTGCACATTGAGAATGATATATTACATGAACAAACAGGCTTTCTAGTATTAATTTGTAAAGAAGAAAAAAATTCAAATATTGGCACCGGTAAAAGCATTGTTTTTGATCGCATGGCCACAGATCTACTGGTTGGAGATATAGCAAGTGCCTGTTGACGGAGTACTTGAATCTCTGACTCTGAATTGGAAAGCTTTTCTTCTAGTCTGAAACCAGAAGCAAAATTAACATGTAAAAGTCCAGAAGTAGGAGAAACACAGTTATAAGGATAACAATGACTAGTAAGAGTTTCTTTGCAGCATCAAAACTTGTAAAGAAAACAGTATATTGGCAAAGTTTNTAGTCTGAAACCAGAAGCAAAATTAACATGTAAAAGTCCAGAAGTAGGAGAAACACAGGTATAAGGATAACAATGACTAGTAAGAGTTTCTTTGCAGCATCAAAACTTGTAAAGAAAACAGTATATTGGCAAAGTTCAACAAACATAAGCCTCTAGAATATGTCACTTTTTTGTTGATCCATCATCCATATATTTTACGAACCTTTGTACAGATTCATGAAGCTGATCTGCTTTTCTCGTAGCATTTTCAAGTTCTGTTGCCAGCTCTGAATTTCTAGCCTCTGCCTCTGAGAAAGCTTTCCTCAAGTCTTCTGCAGCTTGTCGCTCAGACTGAAGTGAAGCCTGTAATAAATTGAATTTCAATTAACACACCCAGCTTAGGATATCAAGGGACTAGTTACCAAATATCAACAATCTTTGTTAGCGGATATAAACAGGATGATCTACTGAGCTAAAAAATTATACCTTTAGAGCCTCCATTTCTGATGTCAATGAATTAATTTTTTCAGTATCCTCAACCAATACTGGAGTCTCCTTAATGACCGGAGGTGCTTCTTCAATAGCTTTCCTTGCAGCCTCCCGTTCTCTAATCACAGCAGCGTTTGCTTCTTCAACTTGTAACCGCATTGCTTGCAAAGCCTCCTGATGCTTTGTGTATTCTTGGGCTTTTGCTTCTTCCAGATCAGTCTATATGTCCAAGGGTTATTATCACGGTAAACAAAAGCATGATATTATGCTACTGTGTAGAAATGAACTCACTCTCTGTCGCTTTTCTAGTTGTAAACGCCATGTTAACTCCTCAACACGCTTCTCAAGTTTATCTTTTGCTTCTCTAAGGGCTCCTGTGTCTCGTGCAGCCTGATTCAATTAAATGAAGGTTAAAATCCTGATAACTTCATGAAGATGTCAAAACTTAGCAGTACAAGTATAGTAAAAAAAAGAACCATTTTAAGCGCCCGCAATTCTTTTCGTGCAACCCTTCCCCTCCAACCACATTGCGAACAAAGGGCAGCTTTCTGGAGTTTCTTGTAGTAGGAATGTGCGAGATGACTACGAAGACGAGCCTAAAAAGAAAAGGACGAGTCATCAGATTGTTGTTGCAAAAAGAAAAAAATTGCACACAGACATTCCTATTTTTTCGGTTAGGTAAATAAGAATGACCCAAAGAGGCTTAGTAATGACCTGAATAATAGTAGAAGCCTTCATTTCCTTTCTGAACCTGAATTCATTGCGAGCAACCATTCCCCTCAGTGATGTTTGAACTACTATTGCTGAGTGTCTAATTCTTAAATAAGATTCTCTAGCAATATGTCTTCTCAAACTCTTCTGAATCTTCACAGCTGCTGCCTGGCGTCGCATTTCCTCGTAAAGGTTCCCCGCCAATTTGCCTTACATTCAATATTAAGGTTTTAGAGGCTCATTCTTCCAAAACGTTATACAATCCACAGAAGAAAAGCTTCAAGAACACTAAATATATTTCACATTTGCTACGCAATATAATAAAATAGGGGCCATAACAAGCCAGAAATTTTCATGGCTACACACAGAAGCAAGAAAACTTCTGATTCTAATATGCTAAATACAACAACAGCAACAAAAGAGAAGCGCAAAATTTTGAATAAATTGCACAAAGGTACCTCGGCAGTTGGACTGTAATACGATAGCAGCTCCANGAAATTTTCATGGCTACACACAGAAGCAAGAAAACTTCTGATTCTAATATGCTAAATACAACAACAGCAACAAAAGAGAAGCACAAAATTTTGAATAAATTGCACAAAGGTACCTCGGCAGTTGGACTGTAATACGATAGCAGCTCCACGTAGAGCACGGAATTCTTTACGAGCAATATAAGTAGAGATTTGCCTTTGGATTCTCCTAGCCGCATTTCCAAGAACCTCAGCTCTTCTTGCATCCAACTCAGCCATCTGCCCAGCTCTTAAGAATACTTTTGTTTTCCCTAACTGCCATTGCCAATACGTTGCATAATTTAGACATAATTCCTAAAACGTAAAATGACCATTACACTATGCGATACGAATGGCTTACTTCATAACCCTTTAAGCCTATCTTATCCAAAAGCATTCTGCATGCAACTTTGTCATCATTACTGCACAGAAATAGGAACACCATTAGATACACCAAACAAGAAGAAATCATGTTTCAAAGAAAATAAAACTGCAAGAAACAAAATATATTAATTTTTAGTTCGAACGCCAAGGCCATTTGTCGGGATTATCTTAAAGAGAGGGAAAAAATAAAATTATATTAACTGCAACTTACTTTTTCTCCAAAACTTCTGGAGCAAGTACACCAAAACGATTGAGAAACTCGTAAAATGTCCGCTTTGTAGGATAACCTGCACAGCTGATTCTAATAGCTTCCAGAACACCCTAGGAAAAAATATTATGTTTATGAGCCTCATAACCAAAATTTTAGGCTGAATTACCTCAATTATACCATTGAACAACAAAAATAATATGGAAGGCTCCGACTGTACTTACACCACACCGCAATTGTTGAATTACGTTCACGTTCTCGAAAATGGCAGGTTTAAGTACATTATTTGGCTTCACACATCTGATGTAGTGAGGTTCAGTTGAATTCAGCGTCTCCATCAGAGATTGAAGTTGAAGCTGAAATGAGAGATAATGCAATTCTTGTTAGTGACAGATAATAATGCCACTGACATTCTGTGCTAGAGTTTCGGCTGCAGAATATCTAAAATCATGACTATCTCCAGCATGGGTCAAAACTTGAAAACCANGTCAAAACTTGAAAACCTTAGAATAAAAATAATATTTACAAAGTCAAAGTGAATGGAGGAAACAAGTTAATGATGTCTCAATCAGTGATATGAAAGAAAAAGTAGTTGATGTGTCCACTAAATAGTAACTACAGCCTATACAGTCTAAGAGGAAAATTCTGGTTCCTAAAATATTAACTGTACAAGAGAATATAGCATAACAAATTTGGGGAACAAAGTTTTACAATGAGCAGAAAGAAACATGTTCCAAAGAGGGAGAAATCAATTACTAATCTCCATACCTTGAAGCGTGAACCGATGGAAGAAAATTTGGTTTTACTTGATGTTTCTTCTGCTAGGCGAGGAAATAGGCCAGCTACAAAAGTACAACTGGAAGCGATCAAAAGATCCTGATGTTCAGCCACCACGTAATCTTTGTTCTTGTCAAGGAACAAGTCAGCCTGATACGTTACCTGTTTCAGTAGGAAAGAGAAGATGTCAACAGGAAATATATATAAACTTATCAGTTAACATAAGCATGTGAAAGCTGTTTTACCTCTCCAGCATAATGTGATATTGCAAAGCTGGTCCGAGATAACTTTGGTTTGGTAAACCGCTTATTGTTTTTGAACGTTTGATACAGCTTCTGAGCAAATGTTTCATGTGTCGACTTTGGGAACATACTGCATAGGAACCATATATCCATTATACACTTGAATTCAGTTAAATTACGCAAAGTCCATGAGCATAAACTGAATTAGCTTCGCCAGATGGGTCGAGCAGCCTACCATGCTTCATCTAGAAGTGCAATGACTCCTCCAGGTTTCTGGAAGAGAAAGTCAAGAAGGATATATTAGTTTTGAACCATCAAACCAAATGGTTATAATAAGATAAGAAGACGTTTGGACACCTTCTCGATAAGTTCCAACACATCCTTGTTATCAACGAATTCTATGTAACTCCAATTAATCTCTTCTTTGGTATAATCTTCTTGTTCCATTTTGAAAACGTGCTGTCAACAAAAATTGTTGTATATCAAAGCAAAATAGGGAGAGGAAAGTATATTTGAAAGGTATTGGCTAAGAACACGGACCTGGTTGAAATGTTGCTGCAGCTTTTCATTGGTAAAGTTTATGCAAAACTGCTCAAAACTGGAAAAAATTACATTAAAAACACAATAGACCTTTTAACACTACTCCAGAAGAGTAAATCATTCTGTTAGCTACAAAATTTACCTGTTGATCTTAAAGCTTTCAAACCCATAGATATCAAGAACACCAATAATTGCCTTAGAGTTTGGATCTTGCCCAATAGAATTGTTAATTTTATCAACAAGCCTGAAAAAACAGGATACAGGTTTTAAGAAGTAAGAAATATCAAGTGGCAGCTGTACTGAAGAGTGTATTAAGAAATATGTAGACAGTTCTTCGGACATTTTTTATGCATATATTATACACACTGACACAGTAAGCAAAACATGTCCTCTACAAAAGAGTAGACTTAGTGGAAAAAAACAGAAGTCTGTAAATTAAAAAGGGGGAAATTTTCTTCGCATACCAATCAAACAAGCGTGAATAGATAGTTTTTGCTAGTGCATCCCTACTACCAGTGGCTGAATCAGGGTCAAGTGTTCTTGTAATAACCTCTTCTGGTGTCACCATGACACGTTTTATCAACGCATCTTCCAAACTCTTTGCATCACACCTTTTCAGAGAAATGAGTCCAGGATCAAAGATGTAACTAACATAGAAATCGAGATAAAACAAGTAAGCCGCACATACCTAAGAAGTTCAGCAGTCACATCCAGATGTAATCTTGATTTTTCATCTTTCAAAACTGAAGAGTCGATCTCTTTTCCTTTTGCAAACTCAACGTTACCTAGATGTAGGATTGCAGCAACAACTCTAAAAATTGCATCCTGGTAGCAATTACAAGAATAATCAGTATGAAGCTTTACCACGAAATGATATCTGTTGGAAAAGGAGAAAATAGAATACAGACTTGTTCCTCTTCACTGATGCCAACAATCTCCATAGCTCGCCGGGTAGCAAGGTATTCCTCGGTATCATCCACTCCATCCAATTTAAAGCACTTAGATTGATTTAGGTAGTGGTATGATTTAGGATCTCCCAATTTAAACTTTTCTCTTTCCTACAGATAGGGAAAAAATCCTTGATTACTTGCTCATGTGATATTACTCAGACCACCTCACAGTAAGGTATAGTGATATAATTGTGACCAATACCTCGGGTGGAGCAGCACATAAAAGGTAAAAGCAATGGTAGTTTCTTTCTGGATCTGATATTTGACACACCCGAGACCTCTCCAACAAATAGGTTCGGACAGCTGCTCCCGATATCCTCCCACTTCTGTCAAACTGAAGTTCGACAAACTTTCCAAACCGACTGCATTTTGATAAAAAGAGAATCATAGTTACAGTGAAGATATCTCCTTTAAAGCTCCGAAATCATCTGTACAATTGGTTCCCTAAATTTTCTCAGCCACAAAATCTTAGTTACAAAACTATTTTTGACAAATAATGAGTGAAAAACCTTTGAGCCAAAGAACAAGTTTGACAATGTAACTCAAACATTTATAGAGAATATTGGTAGGAAACCCGTTCAGTGAACATATGCATACCTGGAGTTGTTGTTCCTGAGAGTTTTGGCGTTACCAAAAGCTTCAAGAACTGGATTTGACTGTATATCAATAACAAAACCAAAACAATTAATCAGGTTAGCATTACAAGCATCCCTATAAATATATCAATATAATAGCTAAGTACTTCTGTGTGGAGGCTGATTCCCCATGAAAAGCTTCAAAACCAAAAATAAAAGAAACATAGATTTGTGATGCCTCACCTCCAAAACTTGCTGTTCCACTGTCCTTCCTTCAACACCGGATCGACCACCAAGGTAAGCAAGGTATCGCATAAGCATCTTTGTGGTCTCTGTCTTACCAGCACCACTTTCTCCACTAACAAGAATTGAGTTACTCTTGCCCTCATTGATCATTGCCCTACCCAGAGAAGCAATAGATTAGCATGAGAAGAAATTCGAATAAAGAATGATCAATAGGATATCTGCTTGTGGAATCATTTATTGGTCCTAATTACCTGTAAGCAACTTCTGCAATTGCAAACACATGGGGGCTTAATTCCCCAAAACCTGCTCCTTTATACTGCTCCATCATATGAGTATCATAGAGATGTGGTAACCTTTGAAACGGATTTACAGCAATTAAGATGTTTCCAGTATATGTCTGCAAAGACATTTTAATGGAAATACTTAGGAATGTTATGAGCTTCTTGGAAACTCAATATGTGAATTCATGAGTACTTAGCCCAGAAAATGCATAATAACTTACATAAATTTCGTTAAGCTCATATCTCATGGCCAAGTTATTCAAAACACCTGGTTCATGTAGATATGAGAGCNNNNTGGTTCATGTAGATATGAGAGCTTTGTCATGTCATCAACACCCCCTGGGGGCGCCTCGGTATCCTTTGGAAACACGTTGGCGATATTGGCCACAACCTGAAATTAAATTTGATTGAATGATACAATATCAGGGTTTCATTGCTTGTAATATAATAATGAAACACAGATGTCAATGTCATGCAAAACAAATGCAATAGGCATATGATAGAGAAGAAACAATTATCTAAAGGGGAAGAAGTTAAATGACTAGTGACATTTTTCTCAAAGGTAAACAGACAATCAAAGTAGAAGCCTCCTAGCCAGTGGCATTCTTCCTCAAGAGTAAAATTACATGCAAAACATTGCAGGAATATAGACAACTTACAGACTTCCCGGCTGTGGTCTGCACATGAATTTCTTCGCCATTAATTTTGATAACTTCTCCGTCAATCCATGCCACTCCT
>OVAF01001341.1:0-23222 GCA_900406245.1 Odontarrhena argentea | reverse complement strand
CAGTTGTGAAAACCGTGCTACTATATTGTGCTACCAATGCTCATATTTGTTGTAGTGCATATGTGGTAAGGATACTATGTGACTCTGATGAAATTAAAGGATTGTTACATATACAAGAATTATAAAGGAGCAAGAAAAACGAAACTTGATTCATATTTAGAAGTGTTGTATAAGTGAATTAATGTGTTAATTTATGATAGAAGTTTTTTGTTTACAGTTTTTTCTTTTCCTGATTTGTTTAACATCTGAATAAATGATGTGGCTTTGAGCCTTCGCCGTCATCTTTAAGGTAGTTGTGTGACTTATACAAACAGAACCAAAAAAAAAAAATTATGATTTACTTGTTTCTTAACAATGAGGATATAAATTATTTTGATGTGTTTGGACTACTCATGATTCAGTACTTAGTCATTTGAAACTACTCATGTCCTTTAATTAATGTATTGTTGTATACATAGTCGACATTTTCATTAAATGTAGCTTCTCTGATTCAGTCACATACTAATTATGGGCTTAAGTGTTGATACTTTGCAAATTGTTTTTACATTGAGTTTGGACCACTCATGACTCACTTTAGTCATTTGAAACTTTTTAACTCGAATATATATCCTTATAGTTGTACTCAAACGTTGTGATTTTCCAAAATGTGTATTACCAATTAATATAGAAAACAATTTACAATTTGGTTCCACCAACCAGTCACTATAATATCGGATATATGCAAATACAACATAGCTAATATAAGATTAACTATTTATTGGTTTTAAAGATCAAACCAAAATACACTACATGAAGTCAATGGTAATGAATCCATCAAATTAATTAATAGATAATGGATCAATTCAATCTATTTTTTAAATGGATTAGACCAATCCATATCCATTTAGTACTCAATCCTAATGGATATGGATTGAAATAGATTGGTTTATCCATTTTGACATCCCTAAATGTAGGTCTACTACATGTTAGTCTCATATGTTTCATTTTGGTAACAAAAAAGTAAATATATTCATATCTCATTTCGGTATCATATTGTTCAATATTATTTTCTTCTTCTTCTATAAAGAAAAAAAAAGAAGTGCGTATAGGAATGGTTGTTGCGATTGAGAATGAAACATCTTATTGGATTCCCTCCATTAAATTAGTTACCAACCAAACTTTGATTTTATAAATTTTGCAATTTTTGTGTATAAAAATACACATTCATTTCTCCTCACATATTCACCATCACTTGGTTTTCTCACATTAGTCTCATCAAATCATGGGGGTTTCTAGTATGTCTTCGCTCCTTCTTGATCTCCCTTACCTTCTTTTTTTATTTTGTTGTAAATGTTGTATCGTTGTGTGATATAACTCTAAAATCTTTGTAGGTAGTAGAAGTGGTATTGTGGAGCCTCGAGGAGAGCATAAAGCCACTATAATTTGGTTGCATGATAATGATTTCTCAAAGTATATAGCATACCCTTGTTCTTTTAATTATTGTTTCTTCTCTTAATTCTTACTTTTCTTTGTAGCTAAATTTTATTTCTATTATGTTCTCAGTTCTCGTAGGTTTGTGCAAAGTCTGCATCTTGATAATGTAAGTATACATACAAGTGTTATGCCACTGATGGACGAGTATATATATGGTTGTTTTTTGTTGACTTGGTGAAAATATTTTTATGCACAGATCAAATGGATTGTTCTGGACTCTGGTATACGTAGCCTTGGGATAGATTCCGCAGCTACCCATGTTGCTTACAAGCTATCAACTGAAAAAAAAGAAGGTTATTTAGTGCTAAGATGCTAATATTAATAAACATGCTTCATATAGTATAAGTGATTATTACATCTCTAGCTAATCAATCCCTATACTTTTTTTTGTATAGTCCTTATAGGAGTTGGAGGTATTGGCACGGGTGCACAACTAGCACTTCACTTTGCGACCAAATGTGTCCTCGGAGATTATCGGATGAATCCGCTAGTTGTTATAGCGATTAATAATGGCTCGCTTTTCACTTACGAGTATATTAATTCTTCTATATAACACTCATGTCAATGACTTATTATCCCTATTGATATTTCTTTATGCAATAACACTTATGAAAGCCTAATTTTAACCTTGAAGGAGGCTCGAAAGCTATATAGAATCAACACCTGGGGCTAAAGATCGTGCTAAATCCCAATCAATCCTACTCACATGTGCAGATTGTATGTATAACTAGACAATATTATGTTATTTTTTGCTTTAGATTATAATCAATCACGGGACAATGCTAATTATTTTCGTGATTGTGATTAATTTGAATCGCAGCCCATATAAGCACTGTCTTCCGTACAACTATCTCTCCTCTTAGAATGCTCGAATTTGGAGTCGTTGACGTGGAAACATACTCAGTGTATAAACATTAATTAATTCACCTGAGTTTGGTCTAATATTCTTTTCTTTAACATATATTTGTCTAAGTTTTTATTTTCTTGGGTTATGGCACTGTGCAGGCCTGATCATGAAGTCGTTCAGAATTCAACTGATAAGGTCAGGGCCTGGTTGAACGATAAGCTTCAGCTCGATCCAAACTAATCTCTTCCGTGAGTTCGTGTAGTTACTTAATTACGTGTGCTACTTAGTGATATATTTATCATCCTCGGACTTATGCTTCTTTTCAGTACTTCCGTGCACAATTTAGGCTTCTTTGTTGTTTCATTTCTTTGTCATCGTTCATCTTTGGGTTCTTGGTCATGAATGAAAAAGTTTCATGCTTATCTAGTTAATTTTCTACTTGCTGGTTCCAAAAACTTCTCAAATAATGTTCAAATAATTTGAAGGCATTGATGGTTAATTGCCACATTAAACATTATTGAAAATGAATGGAACACACACAAAAATATACAAACCATGCATGAAAATTATATTGATAAAACTAAGCCAAATTAACCAAGCTACATTTATATTTTATATATTGAAAGTGTAGTAAATCTAACCAAGCCTATATGTTTTTCCTTCTTGATTCTTTACTTTTGTAGTTTGGAGTAATCAAGTTGTGGAAATCTTCTTAAACATAGCAAAAAGTATGTGGAAGTACATATCAATTCAAACCTTTATCAGGCCATTAATTTTTGAATAATTTCCTATAAATTTTTGAAGTTTCACCATATATAGTCAAGAATTTTAGTTTTATTTTGCTTTCCTGATTAAGCTCTATAGTAGTTAGTAATTTGTTAGATATGCATGTCATATGTGTATGCTTTGAACCCATACAGTTCATGATAATCTTAGTCATTTAGAACCACTCCGTTCCTATAAATTAATCTCTTACTTATCATTTTCAACATTTTCTTTTCTTTGTAGTTTCATCGATTTAAACCTTTAATTACTAATAATGGGATGATTAGCTTTTGTAATTTCACAATGTAATTTAGTTTTCCTTTTTAATTTTTCAAAATCTATGTTGGAATTCTCAACTTATGGCAACCAATTTTAGAAGTGGAATAGCAGCGTTGAAATATATTTAAAGTAATTACACTTACTTTAGTTATAACTTATAACTTATAAGTACACAATATATCTGTGGTAATGATAATATGTGACTCTGATAAAATTAAAGGATTGTTATGTATACAAGAATTATAAAGGAGCAAGAAAAACGAAACTTAAATCATATTTAGAAGTGGTGTACAAGGGAAATAATGTATTAATGACAATTCTTTTTTTATAGTTTTTTTTTTACATCTGTATAAATGTTAAAGCTTTAAGCCTTCGCCACCAACTTTAAGGTAGTTGTGTGACTTACAAAAACAAAAAAAAATAGCAAACTATTACACGATTTACTTGTTTGAAACTTGTATGTGTAACAAGACAATATTATATTATTTATGTACCTATTTTTTGGCTTTAGATGTTGATCATGGGACAATGCTGAGTATTCCGTGATTGTCAATTTGTATATATTGCAGCAAATCGTAAATTTTTCTTCATGACAATTGTTAGTGCACTTAGAGAGGTTGGATTTAAGCACCATTTAAATCCCTTTTGTTGGATTCTTGTTTGGTGCTAGTTATGTTATATCATAATATATTATGCCACTAAAATGTTGATATCATCGAAATTGATCACTTTTTGTCATAGTGAGGTCCTCCGCTAGAGACTCAAAGCAAAAAGAGAAAAGACAAAATTATGTAACAAACTGGACCCGTTGGGGTGGGGGCATTGAAATTAAATGTTTGTGGACATGTATCTCTTATGGTCATTAAATACTTTTCGAATAGAATATTACAACAACAAAAAAACTTCTGAATTATTGTACAATTCAAAATGGGAATTAGCTTAACTTATTTGATGAGTGGGTTAGTTAAATACTGAACCCATAATTTTTGGGTTGCTCTCCAACCATGACAATGTAGATTAATATTGGGGATCGGTGGCCTAAACCCTTTTATATCTCTCTTAGACTAGTCCAACCACTAAACCAAATAGTTTGGTGGTAAGGGATTGGTTTGGGCCAATATAATATGAATTTATCAATTATGAATTTAATTTTCATCGGAAACTAAGTTGTTAACCGAAAACGGATCTACTTTATTAAAAAAATAAACTAAGATCGGATTAGTCGTTTAAAAGATAGTTAGAATTCTGCCCAAACATCCCGTTATACATATAAATCTTGAACAACTCTCAATCTAATAACTACCAACATTGGGTTCTTTTGTACTAGTTGTTAGGAAACCCCAACTACCAAGACATAAAGACCAAGAAAAACCTACTGAATTACCCATTACACCCCTATATCCCACACTCAACATCAGTGAAACAAATGGGCAATTTGGTAAATTCACTTAAGCTATATCATCTTTACAAAGAGAACATTAACCCAAGTTTTCAGAATTGAGAAAGTGAAAAAAAAAAAAAAAAGGAGAGGAGAAGATTTTCAATCAGAGTATAATGTAAAAGAAACCTATCATCTTTAGCTTTTGTTTTTTTCCTCTTTTGACCCCATATAATAATAATATTCATCATTTCAATTCTTTGTCCGACATTACTTTCCATAAAAAAATTCTCCCTAATTTAAGTGTCTGAGATTTGATTAATTATTTACTATATATTTTTGTATTCATTACAGATCTCATTTCCAGATCTCTCTCTCTGTCTTCAAGTTTTGGCTTTAGGACAAATGTAAAGTTTCTAACTTGTTGTGTTTTAGGGTATGATGATTCGAATGGAAGGTGGAGATAGAATGAGAGTGACGTTATTAGATCAGATGTCTACGGTGGAGAATGGTCGGAGCTCCGTTACTCTTGAAGATATTTTAATGGCTGAAATGAGCACTTCTCGTCCCCGGCAGCAACCTTCTCCAGCAAGAAACCACCGTATTCTTCTCGACGTGATGAGAACCGATCGTCGGCGGGATAAAACCACTTGGAGGTTTCTCCGGGATAAGCTCCGTCTCAAACGTACTCATCCTTTGTGGATTGTAGACTCAGAACCAACGACAAGAGAGCACGTAGCTCGAAATCGAGAAGAAGCTGATAATGTTACGCCTTCGGATGGTGATAGACATCGCCTTGGCTTCCTACTATCCATCTCGGAGAGCAGTGGTGCAGCAGAGGGAGAAGATAGGAGGGATTTGTCGGTGAGGGAGCCGGCGAGGATGTCTTTAATGGAGCTATTGGAGGATGAGGATGGGCCAATGTTTGAGGTCAGCCAGGAGGCGGCGGCGGCGGTTGTGGAGAGACGAGAAGAGACGGTGGAGTTGAGTAGTTGTTGTGTGTGTATGATCAGAAGTAAAGGTGCGGCTTTTATACCTTGTGGTCATACGTTCTGCAGATTGTGTTCCAGACAACTTTGGGTTCAGAGAGGAAACTGTCCGCTTTGTAACACTTCTATTTTACAAGTTCTCGATCTTTTCTAGCTTCTCCTTGTTGTGTCCTTCCGTGTTTCGTGTAATCATAAGGAGTCTTGGGTCTTGTAGAATTCTTAGAACCTTCTGAATTGTCTTGCCATGTCTCCTTAGCTTCGCATTGATGGTAACTCAAGAAAGTAGTTAACATCATCATTATTGTCAATGTATATCTCCTTTAATCTGAAACAGTTAGACAATGCTGCAATGTTTAACTTCTCGGAACTATCCGAAGAAGCTGTGAAGGTTCTGCAGTCCCATATATCACTGCTTCACTCTTGTCCAAACCAAGATAAGCAACAAGACCTTGCACATTTTCCTCCTCACCGTCTTCAGACTCGCTTTTTCACTCCATTGTCTGTCTCTGTCTTCAAAGACTTCTTCTGTATCTGAGTTTATATTTAGACCAGAGCAAACAAATAATCCAATCGATTGTGCGGAACAGAGCAAGATTTTGAAATTGCAGCATTACCAAATATATCAAGAGTTCAAAAAGCAAAACCACCACACTTGTAAACATACTGAATAGATGTATCAAAATGACTCCAAAGAAGTACTAAACAACATCATATCACCATCAAAGAGACAAACAACGCAACACTCTCTTAAGTTAAGACGGTTCTACAAACAAACTACATGGATAGACATACCAAACATCCCTATTCTTGTCAACCTATCTCTTCTCTTTAAAAAGAAACCGACAGACAATACTGCCACTTATAGCTTCTCGGAACAATCCCGAGAACCTGAGACTGTTCTGCAGTCCCATGAATCCCTACTTCACTCCTACGCAAACCAATCATTCTACACCGAATCTCCTCAGTCTCACCATCAACATCTCTCGGTTCTTTCCACAAAAACGCCAATTTCCCGTAGTACTCCGCCATCCCGACAGATCGAACTTCATCCAAATGACTCAAACCATCAACCACTCGCCATACCCTCATCTCAGTGTCGAACCACATCAACCCGAACCTAGAGTAATAAACATAAAGCACATTCTCAATCACACACACTCCAGTCGTCCACCATTTATTGTTAGGTAACTCGAAAGTCTCGCAAGAACCATCTCTCGGATCATAACTAGTCATACTGGAACCCATATTTAACGCGTAAATCTTCCGGTTTAACGGAACATTAACAGAGCAAAGCCATCGCTTATTCCGAAATCCCAAATCTGGTGATACTTCCAAATCCCAAATTTGCTTCTTTAAGTCGAATGATTCCGCTTGAAACTCAGCTTCACCTTCAGAGATTCGGGCCATGTAGAACTTTTCGCCGATGAGTCCTAAGGTTTTGTACATTCGCTCCCCTTGTAGATTCGGTCCATGGCGAAACTTTCCAGATCGGGAATCAAAGATCACGAAAGCTGACGGAGGAAGAGTGGTTCCATTGAAGAAGAATATCTCGGCACCGACTGATTTTACGGAGGAGTAATTAAGACCCGGAGGAGATGGAGAATCGATGGAGGTAAAGTGATTCTGGTTCGGATCGTTCTCGATTCTGCGGAGAGTGAACCAATGACGAGTCAGGGGATTATTTGAAACATTGGTGAAGCAGATATAGAGAGAATCGAGATCGTGAAGAGATCGGGTCTTGTGGATCTCAGGGGAACGGAGAAGTTTCGCGAAGCTTTTGCAGACGCATGAGAGGACTGGGTAGTAGCGTTTCGGGACGCGAGGGAAGATCTCTAAGAGAATTTCGTTTGGTAGTGATGAGAAATCTGACGGTGGTTGGTTGGTTTTTCGCGGTGGCTCGTCGGCGTTTGACATCGAGTTTAGATTCTGGGGGTTAGGGAGACTAAAGGTTTTCTGTTTCAGATACGTATAAGTGCACAAAAACCGGATTAATTAAATTGGTTTACTTCGTCTCCGGTTGGTTTTGAGTAGTTTAAACCGGTTCTTCTATTTGTTGGGCTTGCATCATGAATTCCAGAACAGCCCATTAATATTAGCTTATGCTTCTTCTTTATTCCAAAGTATCTCAATTTTTTCAACAACTATCTTCAATTTTGTGTAGGTAAATGCTTTTCAACTTTCTATTTGCCCGAGACTCTCAGTCCCAACGGGTCGACGAGGGTAAACTTTTGTACCTATGGTCCTTAGGCTATAGACATCCTCTCACTCGACAAGAAATTAAATTTTTTTATAACCAATCGTTTGAATTTAACTGAATCAAAAGCTTTCATTGAATGATCTTTTTCTGACATCTTCTCATGAGAAAGACCACTTTTTGGAAAGATCTTTTTCATCAACAATTTCCTCCACAATGGAGAGAACCAATCGACCAATCTCTTCATTTATGGAGTGTAGTAATTTATAAAGCTTAACCTACATTGTAGGGCTATACAAGCTCACATGTGCCATTATTGGTGAAATAACAAGTACACTTGCATTACCGATCAAGGTGAAGATCAATTTCGATCGTTACCGAATTATTTAGGCATGATTCATACAAATGAAAATTACGTATTTTCCAATAATACCGAATGATATTAATATCTTACTATTTAAGACACCGATAAAAATCATACAAAAATCTTTGAACTCGATGTGTTAATAACCAAGAAATAAACTATTGAATATCATATGAAATTAATAAATAACTAGTAATAATTCAATTGTGTTCTTGATCTAAAAACACAGTAGAAAGTAAGGAATGCCTTAAAATTCATACATAATTTATTTGTTTATGTATTGTTCCATTTGATGCTCCTGCTACTCAGCCTAGAGTCTTAATTGAGCATTGTACAAGGGCGTGTTGTAGGACTAACCAATTACTTTCCGGGTGGAATTGTCACTCTCTTGCTTATATAGTTCATCGAGATTGAGCTTAATTAAGAAATAGGGAAGGGTAAAGAAATGATAATTACATTTTTATGTTCACTTTTTTATCATTGTGCATGTGTTAATATCACGTTTTTATTTCCACATAATTTTTGTGTTAGGCATTATTTATTAATTATAATTTCAAATTTATTCAAATATTTAAATTCTGAATTTCAGCAACAAAAGAAAGTAAGTATGTGTTTACTTTCAAAGTTTAATTAATACCTCTGTCTGGTCCAACTAACTAATACGACCTAAACCTAACATTGCATATTTAGCGACACTTTTAATAAATGAACTTTCTGAACTGTCCAATCTACAGCAGAGAACGTGTTCAACAATGATGCTTCAATAATTAAGTTTTAAACTTCAGTGTACAAGATTTGTCAGTTAACATAATATTTCAGCTGCATTTTTAGTTTTTTTTTACTACTTAGACAATTGCCTAATTTCAGCACATAAATATTTCTTAACTTCCTCTACAGATTCACCAATATTTTCATATTTACTTTCTTATTTACATCGATCTTTTTGATTTTATACATTTCTGATGCACCGATCCCTCTCAATTCTACACATCTCTAATCTTCCCCCGACTCACTTATTCTAACACATATATATCTCACACATTCATTCACATATATATATATATATATATGCATATCGTAACATCATCTTATCATTATAATATATCTGAATTCTAATATTTTTTATCATCACATAACACACATCCCTTTTTAACTATCTATATCATCACATCATCAAACCAATCATCACATGAATTCCATTCATACATTTAATGATAGCAGAAGACAAAAGTTATAAACCAAGCATGACAAAAGGTATATAAATTGAATAAATAACATTATTCAAATAAAACAAGGTTTGTATAATATATTCTGACAGTATGCTATTGTTGGACTAAATTTGAATACAAAAATTAGAATTAAGTTTTGTGAAATTGTCACAAGAATTATAAATGTAATTTTCTAGCCTGGAAAATTATAAACGCAAATATTAAGATTTAGAAGATCATGATATAGAAAATCAAAGCAATTATTTTACTTTTTTATGATAAAATCTAGCCATCTAGGTGATAGAAAAATATGAAATTCTAACATAACATCGTTTACAAAGTATAACAAAATTAAGTTACTAATCATTAATTTTATGGCGCAATGTCATTAAGAAAATCAATGCAATTTGAATGTACATTTTAAGTTAATATACTTAACGTAAGCCTAATAAAAAAAATCAAAAATCAATTATTTTATAGAATAACAATAGTCTTAAATATTAATAAAATATGTGTGAATTTTTAAAAATAATTGAGGTAGTATTAAAAGATAGAGGAAAAGTCCTTATGGATCAAAATTCCTTTAAAGCAGTTAGTTCAAAGTTCAAAACATTCAATACGATTGAGAAAGATAACAATAATTTAGTCCAAATACTATACAAGTGAAGTGCAAATTGCCACGTACTTATATCAAATTATTAATATTAAAATTATTAATATTATATGTATCTACCTGTCAAATCCTCTATTCCAAGTTTCCAACCATTTTATACAACTGCAAAATTATTAAAATCAAGACTCTTCCTTTAATCTCAAAAAGTTATAACTAAAGGAGAAAACCAAAAGAGAGAAAAGATACTTGGAGATGGTGAGAGTAAGAGAAACAGAAGTGGTCTTGAGACTATGTATCATCTTACTTCTTCTTCTTACTTGTCTTTTGGTCGGTTTGGATTCTCAGACAGAAAATGTTGGTTATATCCATAAGAATGTCACTTTCGAAGATTTGGTTGCTCTTCAGTAAGTCTATTATCTTTTTCTTTTTTTTTATGAATTATATCTAGATTTCTATGTAGCCAAGAGTCATTTTCCTTACAATATAAATATCATGAGGTTATTCTGAAAACATGCAACTTAAACACTCTTTAAATCCATTGTTTTTTGCCATATTGTGTTTGACATATTTTGAATTTTTTTTTTGGGTGCCGAACTTTCGGTTTTTATTGTCCAAATTCTCTACAGCTACAAAAAAATTTTAAAAAAAAAAATATACAGCCACAGTTTCTAATGTCTTTACCAATCGGTACCCTTATTTATTTCTTAGTACCAATTCCACTTTTAGTTAAATCTGTATATTAACAAATTCTCATATAAACAAATTCTCATGCATTATGGGGCTCATATTTTTTTGTTCTGTTTTAGGTTTACAAAATCTTAATAGTACTTTCTATCCTTCTAAAAAAATTAAAAAAAAAAAGATACCAATTTCCATTTTATAACATGTTTGTATGTTGTTAATGTTTATGATATAAATATAATCAAGGTGTATATATGTATGCATAATTGTATGACAGGGTTGGGTTGTACATAAATGTTGTGGTTGCTGCCTATAATATGGTTCAGTTTGGGTATGGTTGCTATGGTGTCACACGAAAGACCACAAGTTCTAAATGGATCACTTACGTCTTGGATCAGGTATATATTAACTCTCTTGATTTATACTAATTTACTTTTAAATGTATATGTATGTGATATAATTAGTTAGTTGCGAAATGGTATAGATAGCAACATATGTTGTTTTCTCCGGGACATCGGCCGCGGCGCAACACTCATTGCTAGTGGTGACTGGCTCAAGGGAGCTTCAGTGGATGAAATGGTGCAACAAATTCACAAGATTTTGCGTTCAGATCGGAAGTTCTATCGTGATAAACTACATTGCCGCAGTTCTCTTGCTCATAGTCTCCTCTCTCTCGGCCTTCAACCTCTTCCGCATATACTCCTCTAAACATTATTTTAACGTTAAGCCCTCCTCCTAAATAATCACCATGGTTAATGCGAACATAAAATATTTGATTAATTAATGATACGAGTCTGTAATCTTAATTTGTGTATTCTCTAGTAGTGCAAATTACACATAATAAATGAGAAGTAAAGGAAAAGTAATTACCCTATGTATTAGCTCTTATTTTTCTCTTAATATGTTTATAACAAAAGCACACTACAAACTTCAATAAGAGTCGTACCTTAAGTCTAATATTCTTATGAATTTTTAGGATAAATATCATCTTATTAATTCAAAATAAAGTAATGAGATAAACATTTTTAAATGATATATAGTTGAGTATTTAATAATGAGGTTTTTTGCTAAATAACAAAAAATAAAAAATAAAAATTCAAAAATTAATAAAAAAAACTCTATATCTAATGACCAAAATTTTGCGATATAGAGAGTTGGTTACTTATCTAATTTCCTAATATTTTTGTTATACAACCAAATTTCCCTTTGGGGTTTGGATTCGCCATTCACAAAACACATAACTACATTGTTCTATTCCCCAATTCTCATCAGTCTAGTTCAAACAAAGCATCCCTGAGTGAGTGTAGAGCTGATTTTATTTCTTGCCACCGAGAAAGATGACTTGTTTATATCCACCGGTTTCGTCAAAATTTACAAGAAGATATTAAAACTAAAATTATGAAGAGATTTATTAGCTAAAATTTTACAATGAAAGAGACTTGGGCATGCATGTATATATTGCATCAATGTAATTCTTTATTTAGTAAATAATAAATCTATAAATTGCAGTCTAGCCATAAAAGAAAGCATCATGGATAGATTTATATTTCAAGTATCAAATATCAATACAAAAAAAAAAAAAAAATCCTACAACCACATTGTATTCTCAACATGATCCGGAATCGCAAATATGTCACAAAAATATCCATCCGGCCTAGTTCCTTGGATTTCAACTCTTCTAAAGCTGTTTTGCCTAATGTCATAATAGTAAGTATACAATGACTTAGTAAAGTTATAACATGCTGGAACCATAATGATCTCACCAGCACGAGTGACACCTGAGACCGAGAAGCTATTGAAATCACCTTCTAAACAATTCAATGGGTATTCAAGATTAATCCTTGACCATTCTTTCTTTTCGGCATTCTCCATAACCCACATACTAGTATCGTCCTGGTTGCAACCTACCCATCCTAATTTCCCTAAGTAATTTACTAGAGTTTTATTGTAGAACAATGCCTCTGGAATCCTTACAAGACCAAATCTTTCGGACCTGACGTCAAAACTCAGCAATACCGGTTCATCATCTACCTTTCTGGTTGCTCTGTAATAGATAGTCCCATCAATGCATACACCTCGGCCACCTGGATGAAATTCCTCATCATCAATACTGCCTTGGATTTGCCTCCAAGATTGCATTCTTATCGGACTTCCTAATGTGAAAACATGAACAGTTTGCTTCAACTCTAGAGGGTCAAAAATCATTGACAACACTTTGTATTCATTCATGACAGGGTCATATCCAAAGTAGGCACAACGTAAGCACAACCTCATCGGGGACGGTATCTCAGGTAAACAAAGAACTTGCCTGGTGGTAGGGTTGTATATGGTAACCAAACGAGACTGCCACGAAGAACGAACGCAGATCAAGCCTCGGACATATTGATACGTTGTGAAGTTACTTAGGCCAGGGACTGTTACTCTAGTGCTTTGAGAGAAAGAAGAAGACACGGTGAAGAAAGCTCGAGGAATCTCACAATGGTGAAAGATGAAGACGGGAAGCTTCTGTGGCGGCTGAGACAAAGACCGAGTCACTATAGACTCAACGAAATCTCTACGTGTAGTTATAATTGTTGACCATTGCTTTGAGACACATCGGAACCTCATGAGAGATTTTGAAGGGAGTTTCTTGAGTATCTCGACAATTAGATCGAGAGGTATTAATAGTTGAAAGTCTTGCCATCTTTTTCCTTCATGGCCCTTGTTTTGTCTCTTGATCATAATGGTGNCATAATGGTTTTTTTTTTTTTTTTTTTTGATGTTCTTTCATTAACAACTAAACATCAATAGGGTTATCTCCGAAAACACGTAAACTGATCTATCTATAAATAGGAGAGGATGTTGAAACGGCGAAGAAAGGGATGATCATATACATCTTAGAGAATTAGGGTTTGATGTGCTATTAATTGGTTTAATTAAGTCTTGAACCAAACCAAAAAGACAACATGATATCAACTAGAATATACCCATGAAATTTTTTTTGGTTTTTTTTTTTTTTTTTTTTTCTCTTAACCGAATATTTATAATCATAAATTTTCGTTTAAATTAATTGTCCAATTTGGCGGGAAGATTATTTACATAAGATAATTCACGTGAACGAACACGAGCGGAACACAATCAATTTTCAGAAACTTTTGTGGTTATCTATTTAAATGTGCAATAAAAAATTTTAATTGCTAAAAAATTTAATTTGCAAGGATGCATTTGAGTAATCCTAGATAAAATGACGTCGCTTTGGTCAAATTAGCTTTATGGCTTCATAAGTAGAAGAAGAAGAAGCGCGCGAAGGTAAAACGTTGACAGAACAAAACCCCTAATTTAGCCGCCGACGAGAAAAACATGCCGGAATTACCGGAGGTAGAGGCGGCGAGGAGAGCAATTGAGGATCATTGTCTGGGGAAGAAGATCACGCGAGTCTTAATCGCCGACGACAACAAAGTGATCGATGGAGTCTCACCGTCCGATTTCCAAATCTCAGTCCTCGGGAAAACAATCGTCTCTGCTCGTAGAAAGGGGAAGAATCTCTGGCTCGAATTAGATTCTCCTCCATTTCCTTCTTTCCAATTCGGTAATCTCTCTGAATTGGAAACAATTTAGGGTTTTACATCAAAAATTGAACATTTGGTGAAATGCAGGACTGTTCATAGTTAAAGTCTCGACCTTTATGAAATTTGATGTATAAGAAATGAGTGAAAGTTGGAGCCTTTATTGTTTTTGGTTGATGTGGGGTTGTTCAGGTATGGCTGGTGCTATCTACATTAAAGGTGTTGCAGTTACTAAATATAAAAGGTGAGTTTGAGATTTATGGCGTTTGCTTTTTGAAGTATAGGAGATGTGGAATTCGAGTTCTTTTTGGTTAATATGGATGTCTACATTGTTGTTTATGTAGGTCTGCTGTGAAGGATTCAGAGGAGTGGCCATCAAAGTATTCAAAGTTCTTTGTCGAGGTAGTGACATTTTATAATCTTCTTTTGAGTTGATTACTGACCAGAAAATTGTGCTCATGATTTGTTTTAATCACAATGTGTTTTGATTTTGTTATAGCTTGATGATGGTTTGGAGCTTTCGTTTACTGATAAGAGGAGATTTGCCAAAGTTCGACTTCTAGAGAATGTATAAATGCACTAGCTCTACCTTGCTTTTCTTTGCTAAGCTTCTTTGTGTATATACTTAGTAATTTTCCCATCGTGTGTTTATTTTCACAGCCTGCTTCTGTGCGTCCAATATCAGAGCTTGGTCCTGATGCATTGTTGGAGCCTATGACAGTTGATGAGTTTGCGAAATGCTTAGCGAAAAAGAAAATAACCATAAAACCTCTCCTACTTGATCAGGTAAATAGTAAAAACTCTTCATATATATCCTCTTGTCCTTGCTATATAACATTACAAAACCTGCAATAACTCAAAATTATCTTCTGTTTCAGTGCAGAGATTTGATTGTAGTTTTACTCTTCTCTTCTCTTTTGCAGGGTTTTATTTCAGGTATTGGGAACTGGATCGCGGATGAAGTGCTGTACCAAGTAAGTGAGCTTTAAGCTCTTAAAAGCTTGAGATCAAGTGAATATCTATGCGATTACTCTTTTGATTTACAAAGTGTCCTCTTTTGTTTCCACATCTGTACATTTGACAACTCGATTACATGCTGTAGGATTAATTCTACTTTTCTTTTTCTTTTGTAGGCCAGAATCCACCCATTGCAGACGGCTTCCAGCCTCTCCAAAGAGCAGTGTGAAGCTTTGCACGCATCCATCAAAGAGGTAAAACTCTTAAAACCCTACAAAACATGGGAATAGCAGAAGAATCTGTTAATATGCATCGGTGTATTGGAATTTAGAGAAAGGAAAAAATCACATTTGTAGGTCATACAACATGCGGTTCAAGTCAGTGCTGATAGCAAAGAGTTTCCTGTTGAATGGTTATTTCATACTCGTTGGGGGAAAAAACCGGGGAAAGTTAATGGTAAGCTTTTCCCACCCATTTAATGAAAAGGAAAACTGGTTTTTTGCAGGTGATAGATAAAGCTGTGGAAGTTGATGCAGACAGTAGTCAGTTTCCTAGTAACTGGATATTTCATGCTAGGGAAGAGAAACCTGGAAAGGCTTTTGTTGATGGTTTGAAATCCCATCTTTCACACTCAAACTCTTTATCTACATGCTACATTTCATAAGAACGTCTGATCTGTTTGATCTTTCAACCCCAACTACAGTCGCTAACCCTATTAAATGGATTAAATATCATGAAAGTGAATGTGATGAATCTGGTTTATGTGGTTGGTAATGGAGTGTGTTTTGGCTATTGCAGGGAAGAAAATTGATTTCATCACTGCTGGTGGAAGGGTAAGTCTATAGACACTGTTATTTTGTGGGTGATTGGTTTATTAACTAGTGAACTGAAGAAATTTTTTGTTTGGTTGTTTTCTTCTGTAGACAACAGCCTATGTTCCAGAGCTGCAGATACTCACTGGGAAAGACGCAGAGAAAGCAACTAAGGTTAAACCAGCTAAAAGAGGTGAAAAATCTAAAGAAGAAGATGGAGGTGGAGAAGAAGAATCTGAGAAAGAAGATGATAGTGCTAAACCGAAGAAAGGGCAGAAACCAAAGGGTCGTGGTAAGAAGCCTGCATCGAAGAAAAAAACGGAAGATAGTGACGATGAGGACGATGATGCTGATGGTGGAGATGATAGCGAGGTTGAAGAGAAAGTTGTGAAACCCAGAGGCCGTGGTACAAAGCCTGCGATAAAGAGGAAAGCTGAAGAGAAAGCTTCTAGCCAAGCTGCTAAGAAGCCAAAGGGAAGGAAGAGTTGAGATCCCAACGGCTCCAAAATGTTTTTTTTTTTTTTTGGTAGACAACTAGCTAACACTTATCCCATGTTATGTTAGAAAGTATGTCGGAAATGTGGGAACTGCAACCGTTTTGTGGTGACGTACTATTGCTAGTTATTTTAGCTGTTACAAGGCTTTGTGAATACCTTTTGTCCATTTTGTCGAGTATGGAAGTCAGAAAAACGACCGGAGGGCAGCAACTACTTTCTCTGGCCTGTATATAAAGTTCAAAATTCAGAAAGATTCAGAAGAATCAAAGCAAAGCAGAGCGAAGTATTGAATATATTCACATACCAGTCTTCTTGAGGCAAATGCCCAGCACCTTCGATGAGTCGAAGCTTGACATTTTGGGAGTTCTGTTTCTCAAATTCCTCTGCTACAGACTGAGGTAGGTGTTTATCAGCTATTCCCCAAGCCAGGAGTATAGGTTTATCCCAGCTGTGAAGGAATAATATCTTAGCTAAGTACCAGGCTTATTATAGTAGATATGGGAACTTGGAACATGTTGACAAATGCTTATTACCTCCCCGATGAAAACCCATTTGCAATTTGACTCAAGATGTCTCCGAAGTTGATCTTTTTCGCAGTCTCCAGCAAGGCTAATTCAGCAGTACAATCTCACAGTGAGAAGTCTTTTTAGATAAAACACTATTAAATCATCATAAGCAACAAGAGTCATGTGTATCATCCTCCATTGATTTGAGTTTGATTTAGACTGTAGAGACATACCAAACCCAGGCCCTCCGCTTGACAAATATGGTAGACGATAGACATCAGCTTTCTCATTCTTCAGGACGTACCTATCAAAACAGATACAGCGTAAGACAACACTTTAATGGAACCAAGAACATGGACTTTGAGGCTAAGGTAAGAGAATACACTCCACACAAAGATAATGGTTGACTGATACATACGGGCTACCTCCTTCAATGAACCGCTCGGCCAAGATAGCATTTTGGCACGTGAATTCACCAAAGAGGGGAATTCTGTATCAGAAAAAAATGAAACACAACTAAAATTGTGAGGCAAGAGATATGAATATATATAATCAAGACAATAGACTGATGCTTCCAGAAAGAACTGCACGCATTTAGAGTGGTCAAAACGGCGAAAAGACTTAAACCTCAGCTGCTTAAACAATCCGGGAACCGGAGATGAGACAGTCAGTGGAGTATTAAGGATTGCAATTTTCTCAATCTTGCTTGGATTTTTCAATGCCCATGTTAAACCGTATGAACCTACAAGAAATCCCTTAGGAGACAACAACAAAAATGCATACATTAGATATACGAAACAGTCTCGATAAAACTGTAAACAAATATGCAGTAACGAGATCAGCACACAAATCCGAACCTGAACAACTAGAAAGAACGGAGTCTTGACATCTAACACATCCAGCAGTTTGTCAAACGCCTCATGGTACTCTTTCTCTGATAACACATTGAATCTTATAAGAACAATATAACAATATATGTATACACTGATTAATTATTAATAGTGATATCAACAAACCTGTGTAATTAAAGCCATATCCTGGCTGTGGCTTATCACTGAATCCGAATCCTATCCAGTCCGGAGCAAAGCAATGAAATCCAGCATCCGACATCTATTACATTGTCGAGAAACACAAAGATTCAAATCCATACTCAAATTTACATTTATGAGCTCATATTCAAGATTCATATGTAGCACCTGAGACATAACAGTCCGGTAACTAAAAGACTGAGTTGGAGCTCCATGAAGAAATACAACGGTTCCTCGACGACTCTCCTTTGATCCTACCTCGCATTATAACAAACTATAATCAATGATCTAACACTTCTTGAATCAAGAACTTGTGAAAAACGTGAAGTTACCAGTTTCCCTCACAAACCATCTAAGCTTCCCTGATTTAATAGTAGAACCAAACTCTCTTCCCTTATCTTCAGTCCTCTAAACACCANAAAAAACCAAAAAAAAAAAAAAAAAAAAAAAAACACAACAATCAACAAAAAAACAGAACAAGAACTAGTTTTGCTTCTAGTCAAGAAACTATAAGTAGTGTTCAATTTCAGTTTAAATGTTGACATAAAACTCACGTAGAGCATCTGACCGACGTTACCGTCTTCCGCCGGAGACTCCGGCAGCTGAATTGCGCTCCGGCTAGACGGATTATCAGTTACAAACCCAAATGGGTTGAAAGAAGTATCATCCTCACGATCATTCTCCGGCGTCGCTTTGACGACGACGTAGAACTTGAGTTTCGTCGGGAAAGGAGTGATTCGTGAAGCGGTGGATTTTGTGGCGACGGTGGAAGAGAATGAGTGGAGCAGAGGAAGAGGAGAGAGCAGTGACATCTTTTTTTGTTCTTTTTTTTTTGGTCAAAATGAAAGAAAAAAAACGTATTTTTCTCAATTTATATGTGCGCCTAAATATGAAAGTTGAGGGGTGAATTCGAGAAATTAATTTGCTTTGGGCCAAATGAATAACAAGTAAAGATCATAAAACTAAATAAAATTAGATCACATCAAAAAACTTAAATCAGATTTAAAATGCTATTGCAAAACAGAAAAGTAGCACAAATGGCATTCGGTTAGTGGTAAGTCAATAGAGAATTAATAAATTAGTGTATCTAGGATTAGTAAAAAAAAAAAAAAAAAAACACACACATGCTATAAAAAAACTTATAGATGTGGATTGTCCAAATTATAGTCCACATTAAAAAAAACTCTTCGTGTGGAGTGTGGACAAAAAAAGTTGGACGTGAACAACTCAATTAACCGCTATAACCGTAGAACATGCATGTATTGCCCTCTTTGTACAGCGCCATTGATATCTAGTACTCACATTTTGAAATGGTCAATGCATTTTATGGCGCTGTTGATGGACTTTGATAAAGAGAGTTATATTTGAACTCACTTTTTCCTTTAAGACACCAACTTTAAAACAAGCTATAGTAATTTTTTTTTTTTTTTGGGAGAGGGGAACATACTAATTTCATCTTAAGTATATAATTACTCAAACCATTCTAACGTCGTCGTGCTTTTTAAAAACATAAGAGATTTTAAGTACATAAATATATTTAAATTAATAAAAACACATGACACGATTTGGTGAGTTATAATTATGTCACGTATAGAATGATTGAAGAGAATCAATATTTAATTGTATATAGTTATATTATGTATATTGTACTGTTGTACAAAATAATAGTTCTTTATAGCTACAGAAGAAGAAAAAAATATACTTCTCTTCATAGTTCTACCAAATAATAATAAATAATTAAAAATAAAAGGGTAAAATCAAATTAATATATTTCATTAAAAGAGAGAGTAGTTTAGCAACAAAATGAGCATGCTTGATCATTATTCTTCAAGTAAGAGTGTTATAGCAATTTTTCCAATTAATTATAAAATAATTAAAGTTATATACGATATGAAATACAATCCCAAAGGGACACATAGATAAATAATGTTGACTAGAATTTATGGAAATCCAAAAACAAAAAAAATCAAAGCCATATTATGGTTAGTCATTAAAATCAGTCAAATGGTAAATATATTATTTTCTTGAGTGGGTGAGTATGTATATATCTATATAAATGCACACATAAGACTAGCTAACAGAACTCATTCTCAATAATCAATAGAATACCAGAAATAAGAAAGGTGAGCTCATTTTCTAAGAAGGCAAGAGATGTTCATCTAATACCATATTCTATTGATTCTAAAATTATTTTTGCTGACAAATTTTTGTTAGGAGAGATTTAGCAATATCAACAGACAACAATTGCTGTATCTCCCAAAAACATAACTAATGGGATTCAAGAAGTCTCCACATCTTCAACTATATGTGTTGATGATGTTTGCTCTCTTTATCATGCCCCTGATTTCAGGTTATATCTTATCATTCACAAATTTTATTTAAAAAAAAAAAATATATATATATATATATATATATATATTACAACATTCTAATGCTTTTACAATTTCGAATCAAAATTAATCGACGAAAATAATATATATATATATATATATATTGTGTTGGTAATTGTATTTTACATTTTAAATATTTTTTAAATGTTAAAATTATTTTTATATTTTATTCTTTTGTTAATATGTTTGTCGGTGAACCAAATAGGAGATCTAATAGGTAATATAACAATGTGTTTCATGAGGGGATGTATTCCAGTGAATTGCAATGAAACATGCATAGCTATGGGAAATAAAGAAGGACTATGTCTAGCTTCCTCTGAGAGTGAAAATGATTGTTGCTGCATATCCAGTATTACACCTCCAGATTATTCTCCTACTTCTGCTCCAGAGCGTAGTAAATAATCTTTCATTTATATATGTATTCTCAGTTATATCAATAAAATATATATTGCAATATGATGGTGATCAATAGTTTAGAATATAATGAATAAAAAAGTTCTGTTATATCTGTCTAGTTTTTTTTTTTTTTCCGAAAATTAAAATTTTCTCAACTTTTTTATTCCAGAAATTAGAATATTACGGATTTTGTATTTCATCAAGTTTATAAACCTTCTAGATGACAAAAAGAAAAGGTCATAAGTTAAATAGATTCAAACTTATAGAATTATATATGTAATTAAGCTGGTTGCTTTTGAATGCCTAGGTCTATAAATTTCTTTTCATTCGTTCGGATGCTGATAATTTATTTATGTTTTTGACTTATATTTTGTGAAAAAAAATATTCAATTTAACAATTAATGTCGTGACCCAAAAAAAAAAAAAAAACAATTAATGTGAGATGTGTATAGAGAGAACCGACTCTTGTTTTGGGCCTAGCGGACTCAACAGGTTTAGAGACAGAACCGACTCTTGTCATTCTGGAAGGTTTCCAAAACCCTTTTCTCAACATCCTATAAAATGTCATCTTAGGGCTACGTTCCATATCGCCTCGTGACTCAAGAGCAAGCTTCTTCTTTGATAATTCTCTTTTGCTTTCGTTTCGAATCGTAAGTTTATTATCTTTAACTTTTCGAAATTTCTTTTTCTGATTTCAAAACTTGAGCAAAAAGTTTGGTTAAACCTCATGCAACTTAGATATTTCAGGATCTAAGAGTTTGTTTTGTGTAGTCACAGTTTGTCATCATGGATTCAACACTCAAAAACTCAACTAGTGATGGTGAGTGGACCGTGGTTGTATCTCGTAAAGCAAGAGGAGATTCCAAAAAGGCTCTTGTAGCTGATCTGGAGAGGCTGAAACCTAGAAAGGACCTAGAAGAAAGAAGAACACCCAACCCTAGACCGAACCCTAGACGGGGTCAAGAAGAAAAGAGAACACCAAACCCTAGACGTATTCAAGAAGAAAAGAGAACACAGAACCCTAGACGTTGTCAAGAAGAAACAAAAACCCCGAACCCTAGACAAGGTCCTCAAGAAGAAAGAAGAACACAGAACCCTAGACGTGGTCAAGAAGAAACAAAAACACCGAACCCTAGACAAGGTCCTCAAGAAGGAGGTAAAGGGCAACAATGGAAACCCAAGCCTCTGAATCCGGAGAGGCAAGGAAAGCTACTACAGAAGATGGAATCCGCTATTTGGAAATTCCGGAGATCAAACTTTTGCACAACATTACTTGAACAGCTCAAGTCTCCTGCTGTTTCAGAACAGTTCCGTCTCCTGTTAGGCCCCCAAACACATCTCCCGATGGTGATCTACGGCTTAGGCAGACTCGAGCAGCATCGAGATGCTGATTCAAGGATTCAACTAAGCATTGCACTCTCCATGAAGAGAGAGTTTGATTGGATTGGTGACATACAAATATTCGATCCAATCCTCTCGGCAACAGAATGTAGCATTCTAGAAATTCTAGGATGCACCGTTCTATCAATGAACGAGGCGTATGCTCTTAGGGAAGCTTTAAAGCCTACTCTATTCTTCATGCCACAATGTAGCCCCTCTCTGTACAGCAACATATTGCAAGCAAACTTGAGAACGGATGGATTGTCCAAGATCGCATTGTTAGGGAAAAGCTTTAAGAGTTACGAGGAGGAGGATGATGATGATGAGGCTTCTTCGTCGAATGGACCAGGATACCAATGTGCTATTCAACAAATCATAGATGCAAGAAGAAGAATCACACGCGAGTTTGCTATTGAGCAAGCATCAGGTGAGTTTGGAGCTTTCAGTGATTTAAGCTGGCAATTTTTCAGTCCCGGTGTTGATAATGATACAGAGCTACCAGTTTGGGATTATGGTCTATTTCCTCCACTGATCAAATGAATGTTGTCTATGTGTATCATTGGCTCATTACAGAGTCAATGGCTGTTTGTTTTGTAATGTTTGATTTGTTTTGTCATAATAAAAAAATGCAATGCCTCGTTTTGGATCAATTATGTACGTTACACTATATATTTGTGTCAACTCCCTAGAAATATAACCAAAAAACAACTTACCTCAACTTTTATAATATTCTCTACAAAAAAGATAAAACATGGAGAGCAAAAGAGTGATGATGTTGGTGATCACAGAAGTAGACAAAGTTGCGGACTGTGTGGATTCATGCTCGGAAAAGTGTTAACAAGGTTAAGCAAAAATAATTAATCTTATACAAAGAAATATAACTTGGACAAGTGGTATATATATATATATATATATATATA
>OVAF01001340.1:2462-23252 GCA_900406245.1 Odontarrhena argentea | reverse complement strand
CCTCTTACCAAGACTTAGGATTCTCAACCCTCCATACTCAAAAACCCTTTACCAACCTAGGATACCATATTTCCGATTATACCTATACAGACTATATCAATGCTTTTTCCGAACCTTTTTATACCGACCCTTTACCCACTCTTGATTTATACAATTCCAATTCAACTGCCCAAAACTTATCCCAAGCTAATTTTATGAATGGTGGTACTGGTTTGGACCAACCGACCACATTTACCCCCGATCAATAATCCAAACATCTTTTCCATTCTACCAAAAACATATACCACAGACCCAAATACCCATCCTATCCAAGATCGCCTTCCACATCGACATGGGTATCCTGTGGATATGCAGTTGGCACTTCCATCTTATTCAACTTCAAAACGATATGCCAATGTCCCTAGTTCGGCAATACCGAGTTAAGTGGTGGGGCAAGTATGACTAAGAACGTTGCTCCGTCAATAATATTCAAAAATTCTTTACTATCAACAAGAATCTCGAAGACACGGTGAAGCAGGTGTCTCGCTCTATACCAACTCATGACCAACAACAGCATGCTCACCAACTTATTCAACTATATGGCTCGCACCCACAAACACCAAAACCAAGATCAACCAGCTCCGCCTCATCTATAGGTTCTGCTTCCTCTCAAAAATCATAGGGTACACAACAAAAAGTTGCTCCATCTACATCTACATATACTCCAAAAATGAAGACCAAGAAAGTTCAACCTCACGAGATGTTAATAATGCTACAACAACAGCTATGCGAAGATGACGAGCAAAAAGATGATATTATGCAAATGGATATACCATCCCCTATCAATGTCGATGATGACGACCCATTTGGAGGACCTTTACCCAAAATCCGAATGAGTAAGATTCTTTGCAAAAAAAAAAAAAAGAAAAAACCCTAATAGTTTTGTATAGACTTAGCTTCGCCCCAAACGATCAAACTAAGACACTAATATAGTTGTGTTCCAGGTATTAAGTCCTAGAAATAGGCAGTAAGACCGTTGGTAAGCTTCTATAGTGTCGAAGAAAAGATCGTTGGCACCGAGCAAAGCCTTAAATATCGATGTACATTCTAGTAGACTCTTATATTATTTTCTTTATTATTATATTCCTTATATTACCTTGTACTCTAAAATAATATAAATGTCTATAAAAATCTATGTATAATAATTTGTAAATTAGACTAGGAATCAGCAATGACGTAAGCAAGACGTAAGCAACCGTTGGTCCATCAGATGATCAACACGTGCTCAGCACCATCAGATGAAAGACACGTGTCAAGACAACTACGCCACTCTCGCCTATAAATAGCCAAGCCCGCAAGAGCAGAAGGCAGAAGCTTTCGAAGAAGCCCATTTCTCTCTCTAAAAACACTCACACTCTCCCAGATTATTGTCTTTGTAATCCCATCATCTACTCCAAAACTTTGTAAGTTTAAATTTGTAAACAAAGTCTTTCAAAGATTACAAAAATAAAATCACTATTCAAAAGTTACTGTTCATTTTTACTGTTCACTAAGTAAAAAATGTGATTTAGTATTTATAAATTATTTTATAAAAGAAAAAGGATTTACTATACAAATGAGTTTCTTAAATTTTAAGAACTCCTTTCAATTAAATACTAATATTTATTTATCTTAATTATTTTAATATTATTTAAGAACCTCTCTAAGAACTTTTGTTGAAGAGGGTCAACACCTCGAATGAAAGATTCTGTTGGGGTTCTTAATTTAGTAGAAAATAAAAATAAAAATGAAAATGAAAAGAGATTCTAAAAAACACACATGAAATTCTTAAATTAGAACTTTAAAAACCTCTTCAAATTACAAAATATTAGTATTTAATTGAAAGGGGTTTTTAAAATTGAAAAACCAATCTCAAAGTTGCCTATTTAAGAAACTTTGAATGTGAGTTTCTTAAAGTTTAAGAATCCCTTTTAATTAAATACTAATATTTGTTTATCTTAATTATTTTAATATTATTTAAGAACCTCTCTAAGAACTTTTTTTGAAGATGGTCTTAGAACACCTCGAATGGAAGATTGTGTTCGGGTTCATAAATTAAAAGAAAAAAAAAATTAAAAAAAAGAAAAGAGATTCTAAAAAACACACATGAAATTCTTAAATTAGAACTTTAAAAACCTCTTCAAATTATAAATATAAATAATTTATTTAATAAGAAATTTTGATAAGATTCTAGAAGACGGAGATGGCCTAAAACTCCTCAAACTCTAAACTCACATTTATATATACTTATTATAATATTATTATTGTCATGAAAGATTATTGTCATGAAAGTCTTCACAAATGGAGTCAATGTCTATAGTGTATAGTGAATTATTTCCCCATATTTCCCCTATATAATAAAGATGTAACTCCTGCATTGTGGAGTCCATGTCTATAGTGCATAGTGAATTTTGTTCCATATCTCTTCTATATAAAGATGTAACTGATGCATTATTTCGATGCACGAGAATAAAATATAGTCATTTCCTCTCTATGAGTAAGTCTCTCTCTTTTCTTTAAATATTGAAATACTCATCCACCTCATTCCATATTCTTCACACACATATATATACACGTAAACTTTATCTTCACAATACATTAATCATACACTACTCATATATTCATATAAACACGCATACACCATATATATATATATGTCTACCATTATTATTTATAAAGAAACATAAGTATAGTGCATATAGTAACTGAACAATGTGGTTATTTTAACACGTTAGCAGCACGATCACCTTTACCATTATAATGTATAATTATAATTATATACATATTGGAGTTTGGATCGTTGAACCCATTATTTATTTGTTGTTTTACAACGGTTTTTCAATACATTTATTATGGACGGCTCAACCGCCTTCTTTAATTTAATTTTCTGCTTTACAATAGTTGATTAAGTCACCATGATTTATTGTTCTAAATGGATGATTTTAATCACCATTATTTATATTTATTGATTTATTTATTTATTTACTGCTTAATTATGGATGACTTAGTCTCCGTATCGTTAATTATTTATTGCTTAATTATGGATGTTTTAGTCACCATATTATTATCATTTAATTATTGTTTATACTCTCGTTTTTTATTAATTTATGTGTCTGAACTTATAAATTAATTATGGTTGCATAATTAAAATTTTTCATACTAATCTTTATTTTACCTTTTTACTCCCAACGGTCATAAATTATCATTTTTCATTTTTCAAATGGCTACTTAGCGACCAATGAACAGTGTTTTAATCTATAAATACCAACATTTCATTCATTCATTTCGCTAAACACTTTCATACCCTCTTAATATATTTTTCAATCAAATTGTAAATAACTNTTTTTATAATGAAATTTTTTTTTTTTTTTTTTTTTTTTTGATTTCATGTTTATTAGTGTAATTATTTATGGCATCTTCGTTGGAGAATTTACTCCCAAAGAATTCACCATAAATATTGCTTCATTTTTTTCATTTTTTTTAAAGTAATTGTGTTTCTTGTAATCGCCACAATTATTAACATAAATCGACATTTTATGATTTTTTTAAAAAAGCAAATGGCAAATGTTGAGAAACTCCAGTTCCCAGGCTTTAGTATCACTAAAGCTAACTATATATCTTGGTCTAGAAATGTCGAACTGCATTTGAAATCTCTAGTGCTGCAACTAGTTGCATCGAGAGTAATAAGTGGAATATTAATTAGAGGAAAATAGGTGAGTGGAATTTGATTGTTTTCCACCTAGTTTTCCTCTCCTATTTTATAGAGTACCTAAATCTAGCGTAATTAAGCCTTTTTATCAGTTATTTTGTGGGACCCAAAAAAATTTAGAAGAATATAATTTTATCTCAACTGGTGAATTTTTAGAGGAATCGAGTAGAATGTGTAATCTGCTCATTTTTGTTCCTCTAGCATGCCAACCAGTTGCACCCTATGTTTATCGGAAACGATAAAAGAGACAAACTCTTCGACGCCTTAGTAAAAGGCCAAGTCGGTGATCTTCCTTAGAAATCACCTAGACGAAAGTGTCATATATGACTATGCACACATCAAAGATCCCAATGAGCTTTGGAAGTCCCTGAAAAATTGTTTTGATCATCAGAAGGACACAACTCTTCCACTTGCCAGAGATGAGTGGCCAAATCTGAGGTTTCAAGACTTCGATAAGGTGATAAACTACAATTCCACCATGTTGGAAAATGTTGCTAAAATGAGGTATAGTGGTGAGACCATCACGGAGTCTCAAATGCTCGCGAAAACGTACACCACGTTTCACAAGAGCCACATCGTCCTATAATAGCAGTATAGGTTGCGCGGGTTCACCAAATTCTCAGATTCGATTGTAGCGCTCCTCATTGCGGAGAAAAATAATGAGCTCCTCTTAGATGTCCAGGCCTACCGGTTCGAAAGCATTCCCGGAAGCGAATGCATTAGATGTTGAAATTCCGAGAAGAAACAACAAAGCCTACCGTGGTCGAGCAGACGTATGTTGTATTCGTAGCAAAACTGAAGAATCCGCATTTTTCTTCTGGTCCTGAGTCATTGGAGTGCCGTCTTTTTGGAGTAGACGAAATACCGTTTGATTCGTTTGGCGTTTTCATCTATATATGTTACCTTTAACTTGGTTAGTAAATGAACATAGAAGAATCTCACACTCTCTAGTCTCCAGTCTTAAAATCTGTTTTTGTTTGATCTTTTGCAGTATTTGGAAGATCTGAAAAACGGAAAACTAAAGTATCACTATGGTACGATAAACAAAAGGTACGCTCCAGTAATTTTATAAGTTTGTGGAGTGATTGTTGAGTAATACCGTAAGCGTTTGTAGTTTCTTAGGCTATTATGTTCTTTGTTAATTCTTTTTCAGGCTTGAAAGTAGTCCGCAAGATATTCACACATTTACTCTTGATCATCATTTGCAGCCTTGACTTAAGACATACAGAAGCAGCGTCTTTATCAGCTTCATTCTTCCATGGTGAGCCTTGACATTACTCACTTCGTTGACTGGGAGGGAAGGAAATGTGAAGTTGTTTTGTGCGTTAGAGTACCTAGCTCACTTCAGATGCTATGATTGAACAAAGTGTTTCTGTTTCTGGCTTCAGTAGTCCAATTGTAAAAGGACAAACTCATATCTGAATGTAACATTTTAAAGTAGTAAAAGACCAAGGTTTGAAGTTTCTGAACATTCAATAAAACACATCAATATTTTAAGAGATTCACTAGAGTTTAGGAATATGTGAAGCTACATAAACAGTCTTAAAGAGATCACTTACTTGTTTCCCTAAATTCAACACAACATATGGATCGCTTGACATCATGTCTCTGATTGCTAAGTTTGTACCTTTCTTGATAGTCACCTTAAAAAATCCTCTAAAGTCTAAACTCTACCATTCCCTCCTGAAACTGTCAAATCTTATCGAATTCAGCAATGACTAACATCATGTCCAGGCTTAGAGTACCCGCAGGCTTAGTAAATTGAATTAGCATAAGCAAATCTAAAGGAGCCAAGGATTATAGAAACGGGAACAAAGGTTTCAACCATGACATATTAAGCAGAGAAGCTTCGCGAACATCTGAACAACCATTGATTCCAGCTTCACAGACATGCTTAAAAGTATCGAGACGTTTGATTTACAGTTCCGAATTCGACAAAAATCGACACAATCGTGTGAAAAATCGACAAAAGTAAGAAAACTAGTAAGTTGGTTTGCCTAGAAGCCTGTAAGTGTTTTGTGAAGTATGTCATTGATGTTCTGGTCGAGGCTTCTCTTTAATAGGAAGAGAAGTCGGCTTGGTCTTATGGATTCTCCAAAATCTTCGTGGAAAATGAAAATATTCTGTTTCGGTTTCGTACCTCGGGTTCGATCAAATTGAGCTCGGTTCGATCGAATCTTGATCGAATATTCCCTTTGTGCGATTGTGAATATCTTCTAAGTATTTTGGATGCATATGGACGTCTGTGGAAGCTTCTAGGTGAATTAAACCCGAAATCTTCATGCATTAAGTATTGAGCTTAAGTTGATGTCTTTGGGCTTCAGTTCGAATTCTCTTCGGTAAACGGGCCATAACTACTTAGGTATTAGGCCGATTGTGATGGTCTTATATCCATTAGAAAGCTTGTTCACGTGGCTTCCTTTTCCTAAAAGCTCAGCTTCATCCATAATTCACATCTTCGTCAAATTGACTTGCATCCAAATGTTGACTTGTTGATTTTGTCCGAAAATCCTAATAAATGACCTGAAAAAGCATAATTTCACAAAAACACTTTGAAAACATAAAATTGGTTAAATTACCAGATTCTTATGTGGTTCTTTGAGTTTCGTTAGGAATAACACTAAAAATAGATAGGTGAAAATGGTAAAATATGACACTGATTCTTATATGGATTCACACAAGAACCCATCTACTACTCGGCTTCACATCGGGATCAAGCGGCTTCTACAACATTTAAAGCCAACCATTGTGCTTACCGATGAATATCTTTCCCAACTCCGGCGAGTCAATCTCGCTACGGTAACCCGAGAACCGAGTTGGAGTCACGTTCATTCTCATCGACCACAAAACATCGCCGCCAAACCCCTCAAGTCATGTTCATAAGCTTCTTTGCTGTTGGACCTCTCTTTGTTCATGGACCTGAATCTGAAAACTTAATTAAAGTTCATTGAGATCCCACCAAGCAAAACAACGCCATCGAGCCTAGCCCAATTCAATCAATCTCTCCATGGCTATTGAGTACTACCGTTATCTCTTTAAGTTTTGCCGTTATGGCATCACAAGATCTAACTCAAGCTCGACATATGCCTTTCGTCTCCGAGCCAAGTAAACTTCTTTCAAGATCTCTGGATTCTAATTTTATTAGAAACTGCCTTTTATTAGTGTATTGTCTCACTTATCTAAGATCTAGAGTCAACCTCAAGTCCAAATATTGGCAAAATCGCTTAGGCCTATATGGCTTGTAACTTTGGTTTGTAACTTCATAATAATATTAGTGAGAATAGTTTGTTGACCAAAAAAAAAAGAATAGTTTGTTGACCAAAAATATAATAATAATAAATATTCCGCATCGTTTCTCTTTCATTAACCGCACTTGTTCCCCAATTAATTCATATCGCACCTCATACCACACCACAACAATAAATGTGGTTTGCGCAAGTCTTTTCTTTAGTTTCTTTTTTCATGTTTCGATATGTTTGCATATTTTCTTTCTAGATTTATGGGATATATATATATATATATATATATATATTTGTTTTATGGTATTCTTTTTTTTTTAATAGCCTTAGTACTTTTTGTAATTTTTTTATACTCACGAATGTATTTGTTAATGTAGTTATTTGGAAATTAACATATCTCGAGATTGTATGTATATGTTAGAAATTACTATAATTTTTGTTTTTTTTATTCGTGCAGTTTAATTATAAGTTGCATTGATAAAAACAAAGCTACATACAATATTTTAAGGAAATTAATATCATCAAATATTCCAAATTTTATTAACTAGGTGTTGTGTGATTTGTGTCTTTTCAATTTTTGTAATTATACTTTTGACCTTGTTTATATGCTATATATATTTTAAAAATAAACTTCACTTCCGATAATCCTGGTTTACTAATTTAGCAATGTAACCAAAATAAACAAAAAATAATAATTTTAGTGTCTATTACCAATTTGAAAAATTGAAGAATTCACCCTCAAATCCAGAAAAACCATAGAAAGATATATATAACAAAAAAAATAGTCAAACAGAGAAGATCAACGAGGGATAAGAAACTTCTTTTTACAACATTTTGATGTTTGGTTATTGGAGGAGGTTAAAATACCTTAGGAGGAGTAGGGATAGGAGATTGATATCCAACTACTTTGTTATGAATGAATTGATGATGAGACTTTCAGCTTTAAATCTAGCTACCATCGCTTCGAGAAGATTTTACGACGAATGCTCTAGACTCGACCATGTAAAAGAAGACACGGAGTACCCAGATACTTGAAAGAATAGGTAGAAAAATTCCGAGAATTTTATAATTATTTGTTTGATGTATTTGATCATTTAATTGTAGAATAGCAAAACTCTACGACTTGATTGGTAATAAAGAAGTTTGAATTGAATTCCACGAGAGAAAAAAAATTGAAGAGATATTACCAAATTTGGATAGGAAAAAAGGTTAATTACGAATATCCGTTATCTACCGCGCCACATATCTCAGATATGGAGATGGTTCACCTTCTTACATATATGTGAATTTCTCCCAACACTACCGCGCCACATATCTCAGATATGGAGATGGTTCACCTTCTTACATATATGTGAATTTCTCCCAACACTATCAATTTGACGTGAATGACAACATCATTTGCGTGCAACACGCCTTTGTTACTCCGTTGACCCGTGGCCGTGCTTTCTCGGCATTCATTACCTGATTTGATTGCAATACCGTGCGGGGTTGTATAAGATACACTACCATTACGTAATTTAGTTATTACTTGTAGGATGAGATCACATCAATAACGTATCAGTTCATCTCTAATCAATCTGATAATGGTCAAAATTTCCAGATTAAAATTAGTTAAAATAACGTAAAGAGATAAAATCAAATTAAAAATTTGGTTGGATATGGCGAATCGATTCGTGTGTCCAATGAGTGACAGCTGAACACATACATGCGAGTGCGACGTCAAGTTGGGTTTTCTCTAAATCATAAGAATCCGAATCCTAACAAATAAAAAGCATTCTTCAACGACTCACTCGTCTCTCCGGCACTAGTCTCGGCTTTCGTTTCGCCGTCGCAGCCATGAGCTCGGTTTTGCAGGTACGAGTCAAATATACTATGTGTAACTCGATTGGAAGCTATTCTGAGCTTACGATTTTGATGGGTTTTGCTTAGGCTTTTAGCAAGTCACTCGCCATGACTTTTGTATCGGAGATTGGCGACAAGACGTTCTTCGCTGCCGCCGTAAGTGTTCCTCTATCTCTCTGTGATTTTTGGGTCAACGAAGTCAATGCATGGGTGTGACTAAGTGTGATGAATCTGTCTCTGGTTTTCGTTTATCAGATTTTGGCGATGCGTTATCCTAGGAGACTTGTGTTGGCTGGTTGTCTATCGGCCTTGATTGTATGTTTCTTTTTTATACTATTGGTTTCACTCTATCTCTCTCTTTTTAAAGTTAATCATGCCTTTGCTAATTCTTAGGTCATTACTATCCTCTCTGCTACTGTTGGATGGGCTGCTCCAAATCTTGTATGATTTTCACTTTTCAAATGCTTATTTGCTTTAACTTTATCAAGATAAGTTTCAATCTTTTGCTCAAGCGTGATTCAAACTTGTACTTGCAGATTTCTCGCAAATGGACTCATCACATAACAACATTATTGTTCTTTGGTTTTGGGCTATGGTCTTTGTGGGACGGGTTTAAACAAGGCGGAGGGTAATAATTTTTCATCATGTTTTAGGACTTCCTGTGTCATCCATTTGTTAACCTCTTTGTTATCTCATTCTACTTTGATTGCAGGGGATCAGAAGAATTGGCCGAGGTCGAGGCAGAACTGGTTCGTTCTCTTTTGCACGCTCGTTCTGATAATTGATTTTTGGGTTTAGACTTTCTTGTGTGTTTATTATAGGATTCTGATTTGAAGGCTAATGGTAAAACTACAAAAGATAGCAGTAAGGTATGGAACCAAAACACCGAGATCTCAGACTGCATCTAAGACTTTCCTGGGGCATCCTTTCAAAAAACCATCTCTTGTGTCTTTTTAGATTGAAGATGTAAACAAAAAGCAGAAAAGGCCATTCCTCACACAATTCTTCTCTCCGATTTTTCTCAAGGTACAATAAAAGAACTACTCTCACAAAAGCACTAACTTTTCTGAATAAGTTTCATTTTCCCCTTCCTTTTCTTCGTGCAGGCATTTTCGATTAATTTCTTTGGTGAATTTGGTGACAAGAGTCAGGTAGCTCTCACTTTCTCGACTGATTCAATCTAAATGCTTCACATACTGACCACCAAACTTCGTTTTCTAGCTTGCTACTATTGGTTTAGCTGCGGATGAAAATCCATTTGGGGTGGTCATTGGTGGAGTTGTGTAAGTTTCACTACCGCTACAATTGCTTTTGTGTCTACATAAGTTTGAATCAATGTTGCTGACTACTCTGTGAGTACACAGGGCGCAGCTATTGTGCACCACTGCTGCTGTAATTGGAGGCAAGAGCTTAGCGTCTCAAATATCCGAACGAATAGTAAATATCTTGTTATCCCTATCTACATTTGAGTTTGTAACCGATTAAAACTCGACTCGGGTCTTCTAATGCTTGTTGTTGCAGGTTGCTTTGTCTGGTGGAATGATTTTCATTATTTTTGGCATCCAATCGTTTCTTACTTCTGTGGAGGCCTAATGCTTCACAGACCTTCTTTTATGGGTATACATCAATGTCATCTCAAAGATAGTCTTCTGCCTTACTCATTTCTTATTTTCCTTCTTTTTGTGAAAAAAAATTGCAGGTTGTCAGGAGAGCTGAATATCAAGAACGTCTCTATACATAAATTTTTTAGATTTTTAATCTTTGATATTAGATGTTTACACATATTATATAATCTGAAATATTATCCACAGTAAAAATATTTAAATGAGCTGAAGCAGCCATCTGATTAATAAACTTTTGTAAATTAGTGTTTATTAGGTGTTATTCTTGACATGATTGTGAAGAAAAAAAAAATTTCATGTCATTAGATTTTTTTTAATGAAATAGTTTATTTTTTTTTTTTTTTTTTTTTTTTTTGAACTTCATAACTTTATTGATCGCGAAAGTTACCGTTCAAGATAATGATTGACTTCTTATTTTGCCTCTTCTATAGTTAGGAAAACTAATAAGCCCCGCACTATTTGTCTCTTCAGATTTCCTCTTGTACTTTGTTCTCTTTCTATTTCACCATAAACTATGTATACCACTCAATTTAACTCTATGAAATTGATTTTGGCGATTAACGTTCCTTAACCAAAGATTTTTTTCGAGAATTGCATTTAGAGTATTTTTTAAATAATTAAAATAGTTTAAAATCTATGTTTAGAGAAAAAAAAACAATTTAGGAAGTAAAGAATTATAAACAGTTAACTTTTTTCTCGTGAAATCAATTTCATAGAGCTGAATAGAGTGGTATACGTAGTTTAGGGTCAAATAGAAAGAGAATAAAAATGCAAAGACGAAATATATGGATACAAATACTGTGGGTCTATCAACTTTAGTGGTTATAGTAGATGGTGAAATAAGAAGTCAACCCGTGTAATAATCGTATGATACATATTGGAGGAGAAGCATAAAAACAGTAAGAAACTAATTGGGCTAGTCTAATATGTGCCAATACATCAGCTACTTGTCTACACTTGCGTCCAATGTGCGACACTTCGACACCTGTAAACCGAAGAATCGTTTTTTCATCGAATCATCGAATCGAATTCATAGAACTCTTTAGCCAATTATCGAGTCATTCTCGCATCTAAACAAGATCGGTCGATTTAAGCGAAAATCAAATCTCAGTCTATCAAATCTCATTCTCTGTAAAATCGTCTCTCTAAACCTAGAAAAGATGTCACGATATGTTTCATCCTAGTCATATTTACATATCATTCTTTAATCAACATTAAAACTCAAAGTATCAGCTAATATTGTGCCACATAGGATTTGTCACTATTTTATCTTTTCTAATAATGGGTAGAAGATTTCTTCCTTGAATTAAAAAAAAAAAACTTTTCATTTTTTTTTGTCCACCAAACTTTTATTAAATTAAGAGAATCAAAACCCAACAAACCTAATGATACAAATGATATGTAAAAATAAACCCCACACAGTGGACTATCAAAAAGAAGACGTGGCTGCTACTGTTCTTCTTCCACCACTTTCTTCTGGAAAAGAGTTCTTCTTCCACCGCCTTCTTCTGGAACATACTGGGAATTTTGATTCTTCGCCTCCACATATTGCGGTCACCGGAACAAGGATCTGTTATCCAACTTCAATGACTTGGCGGATGAATGAAATAGAGCACTCTTTAGAAGTTTATACAATCGACAAACAACCTAAAATCAATGTGATCTAAAATAAACAACCGGAAATCTCAAAACTAAACAAAAAAATATACTAAAATCTCAGATCTAGAGATCAAAAAAAAAATGGAAGATTTACTCATTATTTTTGAGAAGAGATGCAAAAGGAACCGAAGTTGATCAGAATATAGTTTAAATCAACACAGAAGGAGATTGAACAAGTCGGATTATAAAAAGCAAAAGGAGAGAACTAATTTACATAATAAAGGGTTCGACGCGGGCAAAATTTGCCAGTCATCGGCCAAGAAAAAGGAGATATTTTTGCTGGGGACCATTGATTATAGAGAAGTCAGAGAGAATTTTCTCGAAAGGGAGAGAACGCTTATTTCGTAAAAAAAAAAAGAAAAAACTTTCATAACTTAAAAGGTTAAATGAAAAACACGTACTGGTTACAAAATATTGTTTTAGTATGGTTCTTGCTCTCTCTCTGTCTTTCTCTTCTTTTGGGCTCCTTCCTCTCTAGACTCTAGATCTAGTCTTCGATCTCATTTTGAGTGATGTTGACCGGTGTCTGGTGGCTTACATAGCACTAGAGCCGACCTTTTTTTTCTTTCATTACTCTATTTGTATTTTCGTCGGCAGTTGTTGGTGATTCCAAGTTCGGTTTATTTCTTCTAGAGATGATGAAGAAGTGGGGACAAATGTGTGGTTTAAATTACTTCTAAGGATTGGATCTCTTGATCTTGAGGATTTGTTTCTTCCTCTTTGATTTGTATCTCTTTTTAGTCTCTCCAAAAATACATGTTTTGGCGGGTGGCGACGGTTCCGATGATTGACCTAGCCACAATGGGCGGTTTTTATGGTGTCTCCCCTCTGACTTGGGTTCTTTCTTTATTGTCTAGTCTCTGAGCTTATAGTTTGCATGCTAGTTTTAGTTTTGCCTTTGAGATTAAACTTAAGGATTTAAATTTAGCCTTTTTCCCTTCTTAATTGTTTCAAAAAAATTCCCATATCTATATTTTGATTCGATTCTTTGGTTAATTGATCAGAAGTTTCATCTGTCTCGGGGTTTCAATAAATTGGGAGTTTTTTTCAAGTTGTTACGGTGTAGACAAAGATTTAACAGCTAAAACATGTAAAGCGAACAACTTTATCACTCAAGACACTCACTTTTGTAACTCCCTCACACTCAACACTCGTTTGATTCACTCAAGTTTTTGTTACGTACGAACAGAGCAACTAGAAATGTAAACAGAGTACACAAGCAAAAAATTAACCCAAAGCTCACCCCCGATGTGGGAAATGGCTACTCTCTGGGGACAGAATCACTCTGGCAAATCTCTTAATCTGATCAGGATGATTACAAGCTCAACACCTGAGCTCTCTTGTGTACAAAGATGAGAAATTGTCCGACAACATTAAAACTTTAGGTAAGAAGAAGAATGTGTATGTATACACATTTGATATAGCCTCCAAAACCTCTGAACTGGCCAGAGTCTTCAAGCTTCTTCTTCATTACCAAAACACTGCGTTTAGCCTTTAACTGATATTATCATACTACTAAACCAGATTCATATCAATTCCCGGTTTTATGGTCAAAACCAGAAATTTGAATCACACACTTACTTCAACACTCCACCTTGATTCACATTTCTCCACCTGATTAAGATAACTTGCACTACCTTAAGCTTACCTCTGACAACAGCTGTTAAAACAACCTCAGTGAATCAACTTTAGAAGGTCTAAAGCGGATTCGAACTTCTTGATTGGGACACACTTGGTTAGTATGTCTGCAGGGTTTCTTGATGTATGCACCTTCTGAACTTCAACCTCTCTAGAAGCAATGATATCACGGATAAAATGCAGCTTCACCTGCATATTTTGTCCTTTCATGATGAATATTATTCTTAGACAAGTCCAATGCAGACTGTGAATCACACCAAACAGAAACCCTTTCGGTTCAAAACCCATCTCCTTGATTAACCCTTTGATATTGCTTCCTTAATAGCTTTAGCCAGAGCAATGGATTCTGCTTCAGTGGTTGATAATGCAACAACCTATTGAATACTTGACTTCCAACTCACAGTATTACCTCCCATAGTGAACACATATCCACTAGTTGACCTTCTTCTATCAAGATCACCAGCAAAATCTGAATCACAATATCCTTGAACCCTGAAATCCTTTCCATGTGTAAAAACCATATTCATATCTTTTGACCCCTTTAGGTACCTTAGTAACCATTTAACAACTTCCAAATGTACCTTTCCTGGCATACTCATAAATCGGCTCACAAGACCAATAGCATAAGCTACATCCAATCTACTTTCCACCATTGCATACATGATACTTCCTACTGCACTTGAGTAAGGTGTATCCTTTGTATTCACACATTTATCCTTGTTAGTGACTGATGCTAACTTGAAGTGTGATCCCATAGGAGTGGACACACGTTTGGCTTCCATCATGTTGAACCTTCTCAACACCTTTTCTATATATGTTCCTTATGATAGATATAGGATACCTTCTTTCTTGTTTCTTCTTATATCTATCCCCAAAATCCGACTTGCTGCTCCCATATCTTTCATCTCAAACTCCTGACTCAAGATTTCCTTTAACTTCTTAATTTCATATATACTCTTTGATGCTAAAAGCATGTCATCCACATAAATCAAAAGATAAATGTGACCTTGGTCTACTTGCTTCACATAAACACAAGGATGTATCGCATCTGATAAGTTCTTGTTCAGTCAAAAATTTGTCAAACCTTTGATTCCATAATCTAGGTGACTGCTTGAGACCATATAGGGATTTCTTCAACAAACAAACCTTTTCTTTACCTTTCTTCACCTCAAAACCTTCAGGTTGAACCATATACAGATCTTGATCTAGTTCTCCATGTAAAAATGCGGTTTTTACATCCATTTGTTCTAGCTCAAGATCATCCTTTCACCACTACAAACATTAAGATCATGATAGAAATGTGTTTTACCACAGGTGCAAAAACATCTTTATAATCAATACCCTCTCTCTGTGTAAAACCTCTTGCTACCAATCTAGCTTTGTATCTTTCAGGTTCAACTCCAAGAATCCCAGGTTTTGTTCTGTAGCTTATCTACAATTTCCCAAGTCCTGTTCATGGCATGTGATGCCATTTCTTCCTTTGTAGCTCCATCCCACTTATCCCAATCTTTACTCAGTTTTGCTTCATGATAGCATTTTGGTTCTTCAGCTTCAGTTTCTTATGATGTCAGTAAAGCAAATGCAAAAGCACCATAATCTTGGAATCTTGCAGGCTGCACAATTTCCCTTCTTGGTCTATCTCTTGCCAACTGATAATTGGTTAAGTTTGAACCTCCTTGAGGTTCATCAGGCTCCACTTCTTCTCCAGAGCTCGAATCACTGGAAACTACTTCAGTAACTCCACCTGAGGGTGAATTCTCAGGTATTGCTGACTTTTCTGAAATTTCCAGATGAACCTTTTGACTTGATTCACCTATCTCAGTCTTCTCATTTTCCTGTTTACTTCCTTTTTCTTTCAGGTCTTTGTAAACAATCTCTTTACAAAACAACACATTCCTGCTAATAGCACATCTTTCTGCATCTAGTAACCAAACTTTATAACCTTTTGTACCTGGAGGATAGCCCAAGAAGATTCGCTTTAAAGCTCTTGGCTTCAACTTCCCTTGATCCTGATGGACATACACCATTGATCCAAACCTTCTGAGATGCTTATATCGAGGTTTTCTCTTCAACCACAACTCTTTAGGAACATTATGATCAATTGCACAGGATGGAGACCTGTTAAATTGATAAGTTGCAGTAGCTGCAGCTTATGCCCAAAACTCTTCCCCACTTCCTAACTCATTAAGTAAACACCTGACCTTTTCCATTGTAGTTCTATTCATCCTTTCAGCAACACCATTTTGTTGTGGTGTGTAACCACAAGTTATGTGTCTCTCAATACCCTGATGTTTGCAGTAATCATTGAACCTTATGTTACAGAATTCTAGACCATTATCTGTCCTGAACCTTCACTTTCTTGTTCATTTGGTTTTTCACTAGAGTCTTCCATTCACAAAACTTTTCAAACGTCTCATCTTTAGTCTTTAAGAACATAAGCCAGATTTTTCTTGTTTTGTCATCAATAATAGGCAGGAAGCATTGTTTACCTGAGAGAGATGGAGTCACATTCGGGGACCCCCAAAGATCTGCATGAATGTAGCCAAGAACATCTTCTGCTTGATGTTTAGCAATAGGCCTTGGCTTATTATCCATATGAGACTTGGACTGTGTACTAATTGGGTTTTGGATCGGATCGGGTATTACCCGAGATTCGTTGGGTACCCGAACTTCTTCCCTTCACTCCTATGATTTTAGATAATTTAGTTTGTTGTTTGAGTTTGAATATTTTTTTCAAGTTTGATTTTAAGTTTGAGTTTACTTATCATTTGGCTTTAAGTTTTATTATTTATCATTTAGGTTCAACTTTATTTGTCATTTGATTCAAGTATGGTGTTTGCTTATCATTTGTTTATTCAAGTTTACTTATTTAAGTTTAGTGTTTTCATATTCAAATGTAATTGTGATTTTTTACATATTTAATTGTCATTTGGTTCAAGGTTACTTATTACTTATTACTTATCATTTGCATAAAGCTTGAATGTGTTTATTAATTTTTTTCCATAGATCATTTTGGTCTAAATACCCGAACCCGAACCGTATCCGAATGTGTTTCGGATACCAAATCGGTTCCCAAAAAAAACTTAAGAACCGAACCGAACCCGCATCGAACCGAACCGAACCCGAACCAGATATCTATAAAATACTAATTTAGTCTTTAATCCTAAATTCCAAAATACTCGAACCCGAATGGATCTTACCCGAACCCAAACGGATACCTGAATGCCCATGACTATTTAGCAACATTGAAACTCAGTTTCTTAGCCTTTCCCATAACACAATGCTCACAGAATGCAAGATCTTTGATTTCCTTCTTCTCGATCAATAACTTTCATGCTAGAGTATTCAAGTTATTCAAATCATATGTCCAAGTCTGTTATGCCACAAGGTAGTTTTGTTGATCTCCTTTTCCTCAACATTGCAGGTTTCTAATATGATAGTTTCTCCATCCATGACATACAAACCATTGATGAGATTACCACGAAGAGCTGTTTGATTATTCTTGTGGTATCTCACCTTCTGATCTCCACCTTCATACTTGTATCCAAGCAAATCCAGAGTTCCAGTGGATATCAGGTTCCTTTTTAGATTTGGAACATATATACTTGACATTCTTAAGTATCTTGATTGATCCTCCATTTGTGTTGATTCGGATATTACCTTCTCCTTGTGATTCAACAACATGATCATCACCTAACAAGATCTTAGTCTTCACACTTTCATTGATTTCTTCAAACCAATCTCTCCTGGATGTCATAGCATTGTACATCCTGAATCCAGAACCCACACATCTTTAGCCTGAGGATCATTCATACTTAAAGCTTATGAGAACACCATTTTTCTACAATAACCCCTGCTTCACCTTGCTCTTCCTCACCATATTTCTTCTTTCTTGCATAACAGTTTTTCTTCATATGACTTGTTTTCATGCAGAACCAACAAGTGATACGGAATTTAGAGTTAGACCTGCTCCTGGCTTTTCCCTTTTGGTCTTTAAAATTTCCTTTTTCAGTAGATCTACCTCTATCACTTGTATATATACTTACAACTGAGCTTTTGTCAGCTTTGTACCCTTCTGATATCATCTCCCATTCCCTTGATCTGGCTGTTGAAATGACCTCTTCCAGAGTCAGAGAATTCACTACATACTTAAGAGTATGCTTCAATTGATCAAAGCTACTCGACAGAGCAGTGAGAAACAGAATAGCCTGGACTTCATCAAAAACATTAACTTCCAAACCATTCAGTTCTGCAACTATTTTTAGGAAGTCATCAACATTCTCTACAATACTCCGAGAATCACTTGTCTTGAAAGTATAAAACTTTAACTGCAAATGGATTCGTTTTGGTAACGAACTTTCTGTATACAGTCTATCCAGAGTATCCCACATTTCAGTAGCAGTTTCACTGTGAACAATCTTTCTCAGAACATGGTTTCCCACATTCGAGATAATCAAACCCATAACCTTTTCTGACTGGTCAATCTTATCTGCATCAGGAAGAACTTTCATTTCTGTGTCTGCTGATGCTTGGTTTTCATTATCAACAGGTTTCTTTCCATCAGATTTGGATAAAGGAACAAGATTTTCAAGCTTATGGTCAGTTATGATATGTTTCAAGCCAAGAATACGAAAATGAGCCATCATTCGTATCTTCCACAAAGAGAAATCACCAGATCCTTCGAATCTATCAACATCCACAAGAGTCATAGTCGTTAAATCTTTCACCATAACTCTGATCCTACTTTGTTACGGTGTAGACAAAGATTTAACAGCTAAAACATGTAAAGCGAACAACTTTATCACTCAAGACACTCACTTTATAACTCCCTCACACTCAACACTCGTTTGATTCAATTTTGTGTTACGTACGGACAGAGCAACAAGAAATGAAAATAGAGCACACAAGCAAAATGGTAACCCAGAGTTCACCCCCGATGTGGGAAATGGCTACTCTCTGGGGCCATAATCACTCTGGTAAATCTCTTAATCAGATCAGGATGATTACAAGCTCAACACCTAAGCTCTCTTGTTTACAAAGATGAGATATTTTCCGACAACATTAAAACTTTAGGTAAGAAGAAGAATGTGTACTTATACACATTTGATTTAGCCTCCGAAACCTCTGAAATGGCCAAAGTCTTCAAGCTTCTTCTTCATTACCAAAACAATGTATTTAGCCTTTAACTGATATCAACATACTACTAAACCAGCTTCAGATCAATTCCCGGTTTAAGGGTCAAAACCAGAAATTTGAATCACACACTTACTTCAACACAAGTAGTGTCACTTTTCAATTCCGTCCTCATCACCCGGGTTTTGTGTCATGAGGGCTAAGTTGATAGTGGCTCCTGGTTGATGTTGTAAGTTTGTTTATGTAATTTAAATAAAATATTGACAAAAAAAAAGGGGAAAATATTAGGATGAGGGTGGATGATGGACTCACAAGATTAGTGTGGAACTAGCAATATGTCTTATTTACTAATATGTAGCTGATTTATTTTCCTCTAACTCGATCTGCCCGACCATTTATATTGTATACTACAACACTTTTTTAAATTAGATGATCATATGATCAATAATCTCCTATATATAAAAGGAGCTATTTCTAACTTCAACTAAGCTATCCACGTATAGGACTGGAAAATTCTCCAATTACAACATCTTAAACTGCCATGTCACCTACCGAAGTAAACGTTTTGGGGTAAATGTTTTGGGCTTTCAGATTTCAGAAGGTGGGCTTCAACAAAACATCTCCCTAACTCTGCTTCTCCGTCAGCTTTACTTATCTTTTCTCTAGCCACCGCTCTTTTCTCTGGCCACCGCTCAACGATTCTCATCGGCGACTGTTTTTCCGATCAATGGAGTCAGCACCGAGTTGTATCTAATCATCTATGTCCCTCTCTCTCTCCCCCTTATCCCCAAAATCCCCAAAGTTAAGATTTCAATCATGCTGTCTCTTCTTTAGATTTCAATCATGCTCTCTCTATTCACACTGAAATTCCTCGGATTTTGGTTTGGTTTTGATTTGTGAGATTCTGAATTTTGATTTGAATGAATGTTTCAGAGCTCTGATGGAGGAGAGAGTCTTTACTGGGGAATAACTGGAGATGGGTCTTTTGTGATGTCTGATGATGTTCATATCATCAAGCAAGGATGTGCTAAATCATTTGCTCCTTTCCCTACTGGTAAGGTTTCAACATTAAAAGAGAGAGAGAAAGAAATATGAAACGGATCTGAAGTTTGATGTATTATTCGTGTTTTGTTGTAGGGTGTATGTTTCATAGGGTATATGTTTCGTGTTTTATATCTTTTTCTATTGATCTTGATTTAAACTTTCCCATCTTTCTCTACATAATTCATGTGGTTGGGGAAATTATGGAACAATGATTATCACGAAAAGAGAGGTCGTATGGATCAATACGCCTTCGAGTTGAATTAGGACCTAACTTCGTGAGTTTAGGATCATCTTTAGTTGTTGTAGATTTCATAGACCTGATGAAAGTAGTATTTTGTTATAGAGATTAAGACATTAAGATCAAGAAAATAAAAGTAGCAATGAAAGAGTCATAGAGTAGAGGTAACAAGGTTCAAAATCTAAGAATTTAGGTTTAGCTCTCATACCATATTAAGAAATAATAATTTGTATAAAGATTTTTGATATCATTAATCGACCTAGTTGACTATGATGTCATTAAAATTTACCAAGACTACCAAGTTATAACTAGTGAAACCAAAAAGCTTGCACAGAATATATTAGTCATAAATACATGGTACTTTGGATGAAAATAGTTTCAAAACAGAAAAAAAAAGTACTAACAAGTAAAACAAAGCTTCATAATTAAAAAGCTTCTGATTTTCTTCTGACCTATATTAGTAGGCTATAAGTCATTTTGCAGACTCCTACAAAGAGGGGAGATATGCATGACTTGATCGAGTTTTTTTTTTTCACTTTACACTTTGGACTAGCTAAATATATATCAGCCACGATCCGTTGTCCAAAAAAAAAAAAAATTAAACATCCAGAAAAAAAGTTGGCTGATATATATTTAGCTAGTCCAAAG
>OVAF01001339.1:13609-26379 GCA_900406245.1 Odontarrhena argentea | reverse complement strand
GGGTCTTAAATTTTGTGTTTCTTCTTCAGTTGAGTTTGGAGCTCAGAATCTGAAATTAGGGGAGATTTTGAATTGAAAGGGTTTTGGAAAATTTTGCGTTGATTTTGAGGTTTCTCGAAGTTCCGGAGTACGATTAGGGTTCCGGTCGCGTCGTTCATCGGAGAATGAGCTTCGTTGCTGAGTGATTTTAGAGTGAAGCAAAAGCAGAAATTAGCAGTTAGAGTTTCTACATAGGTTTTGTGATATGGCGAATCTTCCGATCCTTCAATTTGAGGAGAAGATTGTGGAAACTGTGGAGAAGAACTCAGTTGTAGTTATAATCGGAGAAACTGGCTCTGGGAAGAGTACTCAGCTTTCTCAAATACTTCATAGACGAGGTTACACTAAGTCTGGTGTTATCGCCATTACTCAGCCCCGTCGTGTTGCTGCGGTTTCCGTGGCTAGGTGATTCTCCGTTAATTTTCCTGTGATTGAGTCTTTGTTGGTTCCTATAAGATGATGATTGAGCTTAATATAAGTTGGCTTTCTGGTTTATGGTGTTCAGGCGAGTGGCACAGGAGCTTGATGTACCTCTAGGAGAAGATGTTGGTTATGCAATACGTTTTGAGGACCGAACTTCGAGCAAAACACGAATAAAGTAATGGAAGATGTTCAGATGTCTAGTCATATGTGTTTTTTTTCTTCATATGATTTGTGTTTTAGTTTCCTCAATGTAGTGTTGTTGATTGTTCGTAGGTACCTCACAGATGGAGTTTTACTTCGTGAGAGTCTGTCGAATCCGATGCTTGATGATTATTCTGTGATTATATTGGATGAAGCTCACGAGAGAAGTTTGAATACGTAAGGCCTTTCATATTGTCTTGGCTTTCTTCTTTTGCTCTAATGTTGTTTAGTATGGATTATGATCTCGATCAAACATGCTCAAAGGGTTTAGAATATATCTTAACTTANTACCTTAACTTGGTTTGTTGTTGTTATCAGGGATATTTTGTTGGGCCTAATGAAACGGTTGGTTAAAATCCGTACGTCCAACTTTAAAGTTCTTATTACCTCTGCAACGCTTGATGGCGAAAAGGTTTCTGAATTCTTTTCGGGCTGCCCTGTGCTGAATGTACCTGGAAAATTGTATCCCGTGGAAATATTATACAGCAAAGAACGTCCTGTCAGTTATATTGAGTCATCTCTGAAAGTAGCTATTGGTATGTTTCTGTTGCCAATTCAATCTTTTTTGGCTAATCTATGTTGTTTCATTTCTGAAAGTATAATAGTTCTCATTACAAAAAAAACTTTGTTATTATTTGCAGATATACATGTTCGTGAGCCAGAAGGTGATATCTTAATATTCATGACTGGACAGGTTTGTTACATTTGTTCTACTCATTTCTTGAAATTTGGCAGAGTTGTTTAGATTACCGCGCCCTTTCTTACTTCATCTGGTTTTGAATAGGATGATATAGAAAAATTAGTATCAAGGCTGGAGGAAAGAGTACAGAGCTTAGCAGAAGGTTCCTGCATGGATGCTATTATTTATCCTCTTCATGGTTCTTTGCCACCTGAAATGCAGGTAATGATTTCTAATCTTGGTTATCAAACAATGTCACCAGTGTCCATTTCTGAATTTCGCTTCAACAATTAAGATCTCTTGGTGGTCTAAAAGGTCTCAAAATTTGTCTTGACTATTTTTACCATGTCTGCAGGTTCGTGTATTTAGTCCACCTCCTCCAAACTGCCGGAGGTTCATTGTTGCTACAAATATAGCTGAGACTTCCTTAACTGTCGACGGGGTTGTGTAAGAAACCTGAAACCTAAACTGAAATGTTATTTACTGTTTATCCATTTATTGCATAACATAATGTGCTGTCCCCACAACTGTGTTAAGTCAGGTCCTGTGAACAACTAAAAAAATATGGATGTTTACATAGATAGTTTAAATAAAAGACTGCAATGGTGTAATCAGGTCCAGTGATCGAATCAACGGATATTTGTTGTTGGCTTAATATTCCTTGCTTCATATAATTCACTTCACGTTTCAGTTAATGTTGCTCATATATATTTCTATTAGATCTATATTTTGGAGTTTGACTTGAAATAGACGATTGAGGCACATTTAATTTTACATGAATATCTTAAAACTGTGTTGTCTCTTTGTCGAAAAATCAAAACTGAAGTTAGTATGAGAATATTCTTTATGGTACTTTCTAGAGTCTGCTTGATTGTTCCCTTTTTTTCTGCCATTGTTACTAAAAGTAGGCTTCGGATGCATCATTAATTTTATGTCTGCATTCTGAGAAATTTTTCAGGTCTTTTTTTGTCAATATTACATCAATAGCATTCTGAACTCTGCTTGTGTTTATATGACAGGTATGTAATCGATTCAGGATTTGTGAAGCAAAGACAATATAACCCATCCAGTGGAATGTATTCTCTTGATGTTGTTCAGATTAGCAAGTAAGCATATGTATCTCGTTTCATAAATCTTGGTTCAATTCTTTAAATTGTCAGCTATAGTATCAAACTTGTACTGATCCTGGTGCATATACTGAATTTAGAGCTGACATTGGATGATATTTATAGCCTTACTCTGAAATGTATATGCAACTTCCTTAAAATGAAACACATAGTGGTTCATTAGGATCACAACATATATAACATTTTGCTTACTCAGGAATAATACTGTTTTCTTACTCTGATTTTCCTGAAGATCTATTGCTGATTGTGTGTTGAATTTCTTCTGCTTCTTTATTGTGTTCCAGAGTGCAAGCTAACCAACGTGCTGGACGTGCCGGCCGAACAAGACCTGGGAAATGCTATCGCTTGTATCCCCTAGCAATCTACCGGGACGACTTCCTGGATGCAACAATTCCGGAAATACAACGAACGTCTCTTGCTGGGAGTGTTCTGTACTTGAAATCGTTGGATCTTCCTGATATAGACATTCTGAAGTTCGACTTTCTCGACGCTCCTTCATGTAAGTACTTATATCTATCTGGAGTGTCATACACATAACTGAGATGTTATGAATCTTTCATTGTATTACATTTCTATGGTTTTAATCCTACCTATGCAGCTGAGTCATTGGAGGATGCGTTGAAGCAATTGTATCTTATTGATGCAATTGATGAGAATGGAGCAATCACGAGTATTGGACGCACAATGTCTGGTATGTTTAAATATGGTTTTTTTCACTTCTTATTAAATTTTTATTTTGTGCTTTTCTCCATACTGATAATATATGGTTCAACAGATCTTCCACTAGAACCATCATTGTCAAGAACATTGATAGAAGCCAATGAAAATTGCTGCTTATCTCAAGCTCTAACAGTTGTTGCGATGTTGTCAGCAGAGACTACTCTACTTCCTGGAAGGAGGTTAGTTTTTTACCAACACAATCTACCCAAGTCAGATTTTGAAATGTTTAAAATCATATTGACAGATGCACTGAACTCTTTGTTTTATGGTCTGTGCTTGTATGACAGTAAACCCAATGAAAAGAAAAGGAAGCATGATGATTCTAATCTCCCTGATGGATCTGGATTTGGTGATCACATTCAACTGCTACAGATTTTTGAAAGTTGGGACCGTAATAATTATGATACTGAATGGTGCAAAGAAAATGGCATGCAGGTATTTTTTATCTTTCTTTCTTACCTATTTTCAAAGATTTCACCTAAAAAGTGTGGTGACATTAAAAGCCTTTATGCATCGGTACCAAGTGCCATACTCCATATTGTAGTCAAATATAAGTTGGTAACTGTACTTTATACAATCTACATAGCATCTACATGCCTTCACTATTGAGGCGTTACTGCTTGGAATTTCAGGGCTTTGTGTTTCTGTTCCACACAGTTTAATCCCTATCTTAAATGTGAGCTGGTGAAACTACTATGATTGTTAGAATGATTCTTGTGGTACATTGTTACTCAGGTTCCTTATGATATTACATTACATAGAAAGTTAACATTTTGAGAGAAAATAAATTGCAGGTGCGAGGGATGCTGTTTGTTAGAGATGTTAGAAAACAGCTATGTCAGATTATGCAGAAAATATCCAAAGGTTAGTATTATTTCCTGACAACGAGATTCCATAAAAGAATATTTATTTTACTCCTTCCACGGATTAGACCAAGTTTTCCCTACGCTTTCGTGCCATGCGATAGTTTGTTCTGTAAATCAGATCGTTACTAATACAATTGGCCTGATTGATAAACTAGATCGATTGGAAGTTGGGGCACGTGGAAGGAAGAGTTCGAGTCGAGAAGACTACAGGAAGTTGAGGAAAGCTCTCTGTGTTGGCAACGCAAACCAAGTTGCTGAGAGAATGCTTCGTCATAATGGATTCCGGACTCTTACCTTCAAGCCCCAGCTAGTCCAGGTATTAACTTCTCAAACAAAGTCTTCCATATCTGTTTAATACTCTGCAGTATCAAAGTTATATTTTGTATTACATCGTTGGCTCGATCAGTAGGAGAGAAACAAATTGCACTTGATCAATTATGTGTTGACTTTTGGTTGATTTTAGGTGCATCCAGCTTCTGTATTGAGTACAGACAATGAAGGAATGTTGCCTAACTATGTCGTATATCACGAGCTGATTTCTACCACAAGGCCATTCATGCGAAATGTTTGTGCTGTAGAAATGTCATGGGTGGCTCCCATCAAAAGAAAAATCGAGAAATTGAATGTCAGGAAGTTAAGGTAGAAACAATCATTCCTATACTTTGAGTTTAGTATTGTTCGACCTTTCTTCTTTTTCTTGTGGTGTAGATTCGAGTTACTAATCAGTCTTGTCTAATCTGTTGTGTAGTGGTGGGCCTTCATCTCTCAAGGAACCTGAAGAGAAGACGGAGTTGCTAAAGAACGATGTTGAAACACCTGTAGTTTCTGAAAACTTAGAGAGTCGGATTGAAGCAGCTAGAGAGCGGTTTCTTGCCCGAAAAGGACAGAAGTAAAATTATGTAAACACAGTAGAAATAGGGTGTTCAATCCAGATAATCCGATCCGAACCAACCAAATCAAACCGAAATAAAGTAATATGATTGTAATTTGGATATCCTAACTAACCATTTTGATATAGTTTTTAAATATTCATGGTTTATGGTTTGGTTTGGATAATTTCCGAAGAATCCGTTTAATCCGATTAAAAACCGAATAACTCATATTTAACATTATAATATATATATATATATATATATATATATCACTATATTAGTATATAATATATATGTAAATAACCTTATACATTATATAATATATAAGGTATATATTACTAAATTTTTGTTATATTATCTTGATTTTATATTTTTACGTTAAGAGCTCCCGATTACGTATTATTTTTATTTTTTTATTTTTTATTATGAGATATTTTAANATATATATATATATATATATATAAATATATATATATATATATATATATATTACTATATTAGTATCTAAATTTTATGCTCATGAAACTTTCTAATAGATATATATCACTATATTAGTATATAAAATATATGTATATAACCTTATACATTATATAATATATAAGGTATATATTACTAAATTTTTGTTCTATTATCTTGATTTTATATTTTTACGTTAAGAGCTACCGATTACGTATTATTTTTTATTTTTTTATTTTTTATTATGAGATATTTTAATACCAATTATTGGAATTATAGTTTATTTGGATATAACCGAATAATCCGAAAACCGAGTGAATCCGAACCAAACCAAACCGATTTAAATATGGTTATAATTTGGATGCTATTTTCCCAAACCAAATAATCCGAAAATCCGAATAAACCGACCGAATCCAAACCATAATCCGGATTGAACACCCCTACTTAGAATAGTCCTTGGAGGATATGGTCAACTAATAACACTTTTTACTTGTAACTTAAGCTCTACGATATCAATTGAGATAATATTAATCTACTACTAATAAAATAAGAGTGTCCACATAGGATTTAAAACATCTAATCTAATAGGCCTATGACACATAAGAATTTAAAATACAATTAGAAAATTCAATATAAAATTGTTAATAATAAAAATAAGGAAATTATATCTTAAACAAAAAAAATGGAATAACAACTTTTGAATAATAGAAAATTAATTGAATATANAAAATAAGAGTGTCCACATAGGATTTAAAACATCTAATCTAATAGGCCTATGACACATAAGAATTTAAAATACAATTAGAAAATTCAATATAAAATTGTTAATAATAAAAATAAGGAAATTATATCTTAAACAAAAAAAATGGAATAAAAACTTTTGAATAATAGAAAATTAACTTAATATGATATGAAATATGAAAAAACGAATTTATAAAAAACAAAAATAGTACAAAAAATATGAAAAATGAATTTTGAGTTATTTCTCAACGATGTAAGACTTTAGTTACGATTATTCATATTATATATGGTACAATAAGAAAAATAATTTCATTTATCAAAGAAATCATCCAATGACAAGATCTTTCATTTTATTTGGAAAAAATATACATTATAAGCTTTCTAAAAAATTATTTATTTCAACATAAATCGGTAACAAGTTAAAAATAATGATATACCATGAACAATAGAACAAAAAAAATTACATAAGATTTGCGCGTAGCGCGCGCGGATAGAGTCCTAGTTAGAAATAAATCTTTAGATAAGATATACTCTGTGTTCGAAAACGCGGTCTCCGCGGCCGTGTAATCGGCGACCAGGCGCTTGGCGGAGAGAAGCCGCAGAGATTATAGATCTTCGGTGGGAAAATCGGAAAAGCTCATAGAAATTGTGTTTTGTTCATGAATCTATATGAGTTTTGAGTGAAAACAATTGAATGAGTATGAAAAATACTCAAAATCGTCAAAAACTGGTGAACCCGGATCTATTTGGTGGTCTGTCTCAAGATACACCACTGTACCAACGTCACCCTATCTTTTTAATGACGAACTTTTAATATATATACCTTAAAATAACAAAAAATCGAAAAACTAATCCCCGATTAATCCCCGTTTAATCCCCGATTTTTTCGTTAATCGCTAGGCCCAGCATAACCGCCCGATTAACGCCTAACGAATTTTTGATCCTTGGATATACTTGAATCCCCAGAACCGACAAAGAAAAAATGGAAATTGAGTTATGTTAAAAAAAAGGCAAATTTGAATTCACTTAGAAATAGGATAGTTTAAGGCCGAACTTGAGTATAAATATCATATAAGCTGATCAGTTTTTCTTTATTCGTTTCTTAGCTTACACAACTATCTTGTGTATTCCAAAAAAAAATCGGAGAGAGATGAATCAATTAGGTGGCCAGATATGGAGGTGGAACCATAGACAAGAGATGATTTCGATACTTGATTGTGTGAAAAAAGGGTTCCGTTACATAGCGATCGACACAGAGTTTCCAGGATGTTTGAAAGAAACTCCAAGGGAAGCAAACAACGAACAGCGTTACAAAGACATGAAGTTTAACGTGGAGAGAACAAAAGTGATCCAGTTAGGTTTGACCTTGTTTGATCCAGACGGAAGAATCGGTGGAACGTGGGAAGTCAACTTTTGTGATTTCGACGAAACAGAGGATTTAATGAACCTGAAATCTGTTGATTTTCTTAAACGTAATGGTTTGAATCTGAAGAAAATCAGAGACGAAGGAGTCAAAGCTAACGAGTTTTTTAAAGGGCTTTCTTGGATTCTCTGTGACAAGGACATGGTTTGGGTTACATTCCAAGGCTCATACGATTTGGCGTATATGGCCAAAGGCTTTACCGGAGAAGGAGTGTTGCCAGATAATTCAAAAGCGTTTGGTTATTTGACTAACAAACTTTTTGGGGAAGTTCACGATGTGAAGAAGATGGCTGGTCGTTGTCTAGGCTCGAAATTCAAGCGTTTCGGACTTCAGAAGTTAGCGGACGCAATTGGGATCAGCCGTTTCGGAGATGCTCATCATGCTGGTTCGGACAGTGAACTCACATCTCAAGTTTTCGCCAAGATGAGTATTATGGAAGATGCACAGCGTCTTCAAGATGATCTTGCCATGGAAGGATGTCATCAACAGCAGCCAGGGTCGTGGATTGGTCCTAATCATCCGGCTTTTGTTGACCGACACTTTGGAGCACCGGTTCCAACATGGTTCCAACTTTGAAGTTTATCATCATCTTTTCTTTAAATTTCATAAATGTAACTAGAGATTGAGATTTTGATTCTCTTTCTGTTAGTGGTGTGAACTATTATTACATATTAAGAGAAAACAAACTACTTCTAGCTATAGACGTCACCCAAGTAAATACATGACATAAACAAGAACCAAACTGTTTACGCCAAATTCCATACGTATGATTGCTTTGTAAATGCGTAGGAAATCAAACTAAATTAAATTGTTATAAACATAAGCACACAAATAATTAAAGATTACAAAGGTCGTAAAAGTTTCTAATGCTTCTGGTTCTCTTATGTCACATCTCTGCTTTGGACTGAGTTGAAGAGATCAACTTGATCCATTCCGACTCCCTTAATGAATCGTCAAGTATGTGGAGGTTATAAGATGATGCTCTCTATGTGGCTAAAGCCGCATTTCTATCAACAAAATTTAATAGCTCTGTTTGTGCTGCTTTCATTAACAAACCAAAGTCTACGCCCATGTACCTTCCCCTGCACGTCCATATGTTTCAGTAAATCATATGACCAACATCCCTGAAACAATCACTTGCATATATGGCTTTGGTTTAGATGATTATTACTTACCAGAAATGAGTCTTGGACCAGATTGAATTCGGAAAAGCTGGACTTCCAACTCCATGCATAATTCTCGCAATGGCTCTTGGTGTGAATTTGGCTTGGCGGTTACTCTGCAAAAACACCTGTTTTTCACCCCCAAACATTAACTCGACATTCTTTGGATACATAGCAAATAAGAAAAAGAAGGTATAACAAAACTGTGGCTTCTTGGATTTTCACCTTTATGTCCGCTCGTAGAAATGCGCTGCAAGAGTCATTTAAGCGTTGATCAGTTTTGTGGAAAGACAACTTCAACAAACAAACAAAAATTGGGAAGAAAAACAACCACCCCCACACTAACTGAAATTTGGAACTATAAAAGAGAATGAAACATATTTTGTCCGTACCAATTTTGAGTCATCTTGCTTGGAGTGTCACAGCTATCATCTCCATTGAAGTAACCCAAGATTCTGCTTTGCAGGCTCAGAGTTTGTTCTGAAGTGTCGGGGAGATTTATCGCTGCTACGGCTGCACTAGACATGATATCTAGTTTCCTCACCTATTTCAAAGGTAAAATTATTTTTCCAGAGAAGCGCAAGGGTTGGAGCTTAAATATAGATAGACCATGAGAAAGTTGAAAAGGCGTTAGCTGAGCTGATGAAGTTGAAGAGTTTACTTTGCAAGTTTCAATCTCTGTGAGCCACTTGGTAAGATGACTTGACAATGAACATATATCCCTTGGAATTTCTAAGATTGTGTAGCAAAAGGCAGGGTCCTTCGTCTCATATGTTACTTCCCCCTTCATCTACAATGATTTTAAGGGGCAGATCAACGAGTAAGATATTGAAAAGTATATAATCAAAGTAATGTAGTAAACTGGAAGTTCCTCTAATTACTCAGCATAATCAATTATCGGAAAAAAACATAATTACTTATGCTTCAGCCACAACTCATATGAAAGAGTTATTGACAGAATGCATGCAATTGAACAAACAAATGAAACATGATCCATCTCATATACTTCTCCACCAACAGATCTATATTCATTTTCCAGCAGTAAAGCCTAGATCAATATATCTATAGAGATAGAACCAAAATTTATCATAAGACAATACTAACGAAATTTCTCTTTTATATCATACTAGAGACGCAATGGTGAAGTTAAGTCGTATGTCTTTCAGTTCTGTTCATTAGTATGTCATTCTGTCCTTTGAACTTAACTTTCATCTATAATGCAAGCAATTCACTTATGGTTTCTTGTGGATTAAATATTAGGAGATGAAAAGAAAATAGAAATATCTGATACTATGCCACAGATTCAAAGTGGAGAGAAAAATGTTAACAACCTTCAGAGTTTGAATCTCAGCCAAGATATCTGTAGTTAAAACACCTACAATCGAAGCCACAGCTGGTATATCGAAGACATATAATCCTTGCTTCACATGAGACCTGAAAACCACAGAAAAAAAAATCGAACATTGCTTGACCTAAGAAGCTGAAGACAATGGATAGACACTTACTTCTTCAAAATTGCTGAGACTATGCTACTTCTTGCAGCCAGAGTATTTGGAGAAGACTGCACATATAGCACAACAATATTCCAAGCATCTCAACACAAGCAAAGAATATTGGAATTTGGCACTAAACAAAATAGCATCCAGCTTACAGCTTCCTACCTTGTGGAAATTTAAAGTGCAGCATACGTTGAGCTGCGGAAGCATACGTAAGTATTGCACTTCCCCCAGCTCCAAATGTGTCAAAATCGTTTGCATAACCTGACAGATTCACAATGAGAATCAGAATATTCTGTATGCAAACGCTTAGTCCTGCCAAGAAATGTCATTGAAACAAAGGTTTAAGAATATACCTCTGCCTTCATATCAAATTTTTGAGAGGCGGAATCAATGACTAGAGAGCATATCTTCTCATGTTGCTTTGTCTCAGAGGAGAACACATGGGTGAGAAATTTTCCAACTGCATATTCATCGACACCATCACTGAACAAAGAGGAAAACAAAAGTTAATATACTTATAAGTCTCTCAGTGCAGTGCCATGATAGATAAGAGTACCCACACAAATCACCTGTGTGCAAGACTCCGGAGTTTTAGATATGTGTCCTCATCATAAAGGAGATGGCAATAAGACAACCTTCCATCACGACCAGCACGTCCAATTTCCTGTTACAGATACATTAGTTTCTGGAGAACATTGTGCAAACTGATCACTAAGCTTATAAAGGATTCTGGAAACAGTAAGTTAAAAAACCTGGACGTATTCTTCCAAACTGCCTGGAATGCTGAAATGGATTACCTAAAGTGGGTTAAAAAAAAATTAGAAGGATTATACTGTTACACGAGATACAAGTAGGTGAAGATATGTTTTTAGCATTCAAGGGTTTTTTTTAGACTTACAGCTCCGACATCTCCCTTGTCAAGCCCCATGCCAAATGCCACAGTTGCAACAACCTTCCATTACATAAGAAATAATTGAATACTGTCATCTATTCAGTGGTAGTTTGCATGCTTAAATTAGACACAGAGGGTATGAAATTTAGTGAACTCATTTTCTCACCACTCTAATCTTGTTGGAACAAAATGACTCTTGTATGCGAACACGGTCTTTTGCAGGAAGACCACTGTGGTACCCCTGGAAAATTAGTTGAGTTAAGCTTGATTAGAGTGTAATTAATCATAGATACAGGTACATCGAAAATTTCAAAATGGAAACAACCTTTGCCATGATGTTGTTATCTCGCAAATACTTGCTTATCATGTCAGTCTCAAACTGCACAAACCCAGCCCACAATTGCTTATAGTTAGCATCGTATATGATACAGTACGAAATCAAAGCGATGAAAAAAGAAATATATGTAAAGAGTGAAAAACGTCCAAGATAATTAGATAATCGCTCTCACCTGAAATTTGCAGTATATAATAATACTGCGAATCTTCTTATATGGAGGAGACTCCATTAGAATCAATAGATCTTTCATTCTGTAGGAATTTCAGATTTCACTCAGATACAACTAGAGGAGGAGCAGAAGGATTAAAATATAATTAAAGATAAACTTGCCTGTTAGCTCCACTTAATGAGACTGACAGCTCAAAATTATCTCTTAGTTGTGTCTTCTGAATAAGATTGGTTGATGGTATCTCTAGTGCAGACATGACAGCCTGCAGAGTCATAGTAGTGGCGGTTGCAGTCATTGCGAGAATGCATTCTGCTTTGAGTTCAGAACGGAGCATTGATGCCTTGAGTCTCATGTATGAAGGGCGGAAGTTATGAGACCTATTTTAGAGCAGCTCTTAAATACCAATGAAAACAGAACAATGGAATGAAGTAGATAGAACAGTCAACAGAGGAAAGCGATCCACTAAATTCCAAGAGCTCACCATTCTGATATGCAGTGAGCCTCATCCACCACGACAAGTGACACAGATAAAGACAAGCGGAACATTGACAAAAATTCTGTATTCAGAAGTCTCTCGGGAGATACAAAGAGAACCTGAAAGTTAGGGAAAAAAAACCCACTCACTACGAAGCATTTCCAATTCCAAGTCAAATCTTTCATAGGTTATCCCCTGACTGATACCTTAAACAACACTAAGCAGTCTTATGAAAAGTAATCCATTCAAAACTTCCTCGTATAACACACCTTTATTATGCCTTCTTTAAGTTTCCGCAATGTTTCTGTTGCTTCTTCAGGTCTCTAATGAAAAAAAATCCCCAGAGCAGACTACATCAGACACTCTAAAGACTATAAAATACTGAATTCAAGAACCAACGTTCTGTGGCACAAACCTGGCTACTGCTCAAGAGACCACCCTTAATAATCGAAGGTAAATGCTTCAACTGATCGATCATCAGCGACACCAAAGGACTCACTACAAGCGTAATTCCCGGCAAAATCATAGCCGGGATCTGGTAACAAAGAGACTTACCAGCACCAGTAGGCAACACCAACATCGTTGAACTCCCACCAAGAACCATCTTAATCGCCTCCAACTGCCCATCTCGAAAAGAATCATAACCATAAACTAAACTCAACAACTTCGTCAAATTCTCTTCAGAAAC
>OVAF01001339.1:0-13581 GCA_900406245.1 Odontarrhena argentea | reverse complement strand
CTTCCTCCAACAAAGATTCACCACCACCTTCTACTTTCTTATATCTCTTCCCTCTATCTTCTTCTCATACTGGTCATGAGCTTTGGCTCGCATAACCCTCTTCTGCTAAAATATCAAGGAAGAAACTCAGGTAATCTATTATGCTTATGTTCTTAGAAAATGAGAGCCAGCAAGGTAGTTGAACACAATACCCGATTGGGAGAAATCTGAATTTCGGCAGCACAACTCTCACACTTAATATAATCTTGTGATGTCCTTGGAACTGTACAGCAACGAATGAGTTGGAATCTGAAAAGGAATGCAATTAAAACCAAGCAGCAGAGAGAGACGAGCATTACCTGAAACCTGTGGCGTCTTCCTGAGACAGATCCCACATAGCACAGGACTTCCATTTATTCCTTCAAACCTTACCCTAATCAGTCCATCATCCATTACCATGACCCTTAAGTCAAGCAACAAGAGTGGCCTGTTTGCACCAACCACAGAGAAGATATCGAATTCAGATAAAACCTGAACAAAAACACAAATAAAAACACGTTTGAGCACGTTATATATACAAGTAGATGAAAGAAAAGACCATGGTGTTACTTGCCTTTTCATCTTGCACATAGACATTGAACACCCTTATCCCCTTAGGTCCATTCGTATTAATAATCTCTGCGAAATGGAAATCGAGCAAGTACTCTCCCGGAAGCAGATTGTTTAAGCGGTAGCTAAAGTTACCCACACGTGCGGACTGGTATACGAAGGGGAAGTCTCCTGCTTCAACAATAGACTCATCGGTTCTCAGCACGTCTCCACCTTCGAAATAGGTGTCTCCGATGATATTCAGGGGAGAATCTAACACCTTAGAATCATCTCCTCCAGCATTTATGAACGTAATGGTCCCGTCTGCTTAACACCAATAACACAAAACCCTATTACTATCTAATGCGTCACAAGCAGACATATTAGAATCCGAAAATAGAGAAGAACCTGTGAGATTAGCTCTTGTGAAACCAGTGGGGACGAGTCTTGAATTGGGATCACACACCATGGAATCGTCACACTCATCGATTTCAGTATCTCCCATCTCTAATACTTCACTAACAGATTGGGAATTACGAATCGCCGGTGAGCCAAGTGACGGATCCACCGGAGCTCTTGCGTTGATATGAACACCTTCCAATTCCATTGGGGGAAATCTAAGCTCTTTCTTGTAGAATCGAGTACTAAACAAATAAATCGGTTCGAAGATCAATAAAATTGGAAAAGGAAGCTGGAGAGAGAGATTTATCTGTTGATGGTAAAAAAGACTTTGTGTAATTGAAATGTGGTATATATGGAACTTTGAATCTCACGTGGTATATGTGTCCGATAAACTTTGTTTAATGGTATCTAGGGGAATTTCTCAATATTCAACTCGTTTTTTTTTTTTTTTTTTTTTTTTTTAANAATGTCACAGACAGTTGCTTACAATACTAAACAGTAATATATATATATATATATCAAGAATCAAGAATTGGTTTAATTTAATTAAAGTTCATGATCAGTTGTTTCCATATGAAATATAATTCACGTTAGGTGTGAAAGTGATGTGATGATGTCAATCTTGGTAACACCGTCTGTACAGCGTTTTACCAAACTTACCGGTCCAAGTATAAGTTTCAAGATTCTCGCATTTCAAACATTTGTGTCAAACTGTTCGAGCCCTTGATCAATTGGAATTGGAGCGCAATTAAATGTTTCTTAACAAATATCTTCAAGATTTTTTGTAACCTATGGATGTAATATCAATAGTTTAAATAAAATAGCAAAAATAAAAGGTTGAAACTCAAATATAGTTTTTATAAGATAATCAAAATAAGAAAACCTTCACATAGTCTTATTACATCCCAATACATAGGACAGGATAAAGACATGTATTCCCATATATTTGCATTGTAACTCATTCAATGAAGAGAGAAATAACGTAAACATTACCACGAAACCAAGAAACTTGGAATGAATCATACTTGAATATTTCAAAGAGTAAATTGCTGAAATGACACCCTCTCTCGTGGAAATTAGGAAAATAGCATCCATATTGAGTCAGTTGGTAAAATAGCAAAGGTTGACTGATTTTGTGTATTGTGCTGCCGAAAATACCCTTATTTTTGTGTAGCTAATATAATGTTCTTTTTTGTCAGATTTTTTTTTATTTCACTGGGACCACATATTTTTGTCTGTTTTCTGCATCTGTTTTCATCGAATAGATGATTATCAAATAGATAACTATTTCTGTTTTTTTTTTTCCCACTTGATCTACATGTTTTTGTCTATTTTTTACATCTGTTTCTATAAAAATAGATGACTATTAAGTAAATGACTATTTATATATGTAGTAAAAATCAATAACATACTAACATAATTAATAACATAGCAATTTTTTGGCTCTCACTAGGACCACATTTTGTCTGTTTTCTCATCTGTTTTCATCGAATAGATAACTATCAAATAGATGACTATTTCTGTTTTTTTTTTTTCTCATTTGATCTACATGCTTTTGTCTATTTATTACATCTGTTTCTATAAAAATAGATGACTATGAAGTAGATGATTATCTATATATGTAGTAAAAGTCAATAACATAGTAACAAAATTAATAACATATTTACTATGTTATTAATTCATACTACATATATAGACAGTCATCTATAGTCCATCTATTTTGATAAAAAAAATGTAGAAAATAGACAAAAACATGTAGTTCAAGTGGAGAAAAAATAAATGACTAAAAAACAGAAATAGTCATCTATTAAATTATCAACTATTTGATAGAAACTATCTATAGATGTAGTAAAAATCAATAATATTATCTTGTTATCAATTATGTTACTATGTTATTAATTTTTACAACATATATTGATAGTAATCTACTTCATAGTCAGTCTATTTTGATAGGAACAGATGTAGGAAATATATAAAAACATGTAGTTCAAGTGGGAATAAAAAAAGGTAGAAATAGTCATTTATCTGATAGTCTACTATTTGGTAGAAACAGATGCTTGAAACAGACAAAAATATGTGGTCCCAATGAAATAAAATAAAATCTGACACAAAAAGTACTTTTAAAAAAATGCAAAAGTGAGATGCTATTGAACAAATAATATGGTGGAGTAGATTGTCATCTCTCCAATCCACTTTTTGATTAAAAAAGTAATATGTCAAACATTTAATTTTGATGTCAAAAGTTCTATTTTTGCATATTACTTTATTTCAAATCACATGTTAGACATTAATATTTACGTACACACTACTCACCTTTTCAACTACTTTGATCGATCTATGTTCACTTCTTCCTTAGAGTATATACAAAGTTTTCTAACGTAAGTTACTTTGTTAAATGTACGTAACCATTTCATCACCTTAATTCAGTCAGAATATTCAAGTGGCCATTTATTTTTCGTTGGCCATCGCTCAATGGCGTTTGAAGAACTGCCATCGAGGACGATTACCTTCCAGATCGGCTATCTTAATGACACGTGGAATAGTCAGACCCGTCGATTCAACATTGGTATAATATAATTAACGTAGACATTAATTCATAAAAATATTGAGGATAATGACATGTACCACGAATCCGATTATTCATCGTCCTCTGTTAGTTTTTATTATTAAAAAAATAAAACAAATTTGTTCTTTTTGTCAATGAAATGATGAATGATAAGTTGATAACTTATAAAAATGTATATATACAATATTATAAAAAAAATCCAGCGAAGAGAAATACTTACAAAATGCTCTACACACCATTATATTATTCAATGTCTATTTTATGATTATTATGTAAATTAATAACACTAATTCTGTAGTTAACAACTACTTTTCAACTACATGCAATATGCGGATTCAAATGCCGGTTTGAATCTACCTATATCATAATTCTTTCAGTTTTTTAAGGAATAAATATTATTCACGAACAAAATTCAAAGTATGATGTAAACGAATGTTTTGAATATGGCTATTAATATGCTGACCAAAAAAAAGAATATGGCTATTATATGTCAATGGATAATTAAGTTTCACAAAATTATACAGCTATATATGAAAAGATTATATTTGTATACAGAAATAAATAATATATGGGGATAAATATTTTGCTAAGTGCTATACATGCCATTTAGCTCAAAATTCATGAATGCTTACGTTTATTGCAATAATAATAAAAATATATTTTATTATTTCAAGTTTTCAACCCCTATATATACCAGAGTATGTAAGAGAAAAAAAAAAAAAAAAAGTAAAAAGACAGAAAATTAATAATAAAAGGAGAAAAAAGAGTAAAAAAAAAAAAATTGCCATACTGACTTTAATTTTCCTCTTCTTCGTCCTCGTTTCCCGGCGATTATCCACTCTCTTCTCCGGCGAATCTAACTTTTTTTTTTTTATCAGGTATCAACACTCAACTTAGCCCTCTCTTCATAGTAGCTAATCTAGCTCCCACATTACTCCACCTTGTTTTCGTTTCGTTTCTTCCGCTCAATTTAAGATTTCATCCATAATTTTGAACTTCCTCTCTGAGATCTTGATTTGTAACGGAAGCTTATGCTCTGAATCGAAGATGATACGAATTTATTGTAATTTGATTTTGTTGTTTCAGCTCTGCTTGTTGTTAATCCTCGATCTGCTGATTCTTCGATTTTGACAATCGTTAATCGTTATTGCTCTTGTTCTGTTTTAGGAATTGGGATCTAAGTTGATTCGCTATGAAGTAGAAACCCCGGTTTTCGGGAAATCGCACGATTTTGCAGAACAAATTGAATCAAGATGTGTAGGCAAAATCGGAGCGTGAAATCCTCACCGGAGGAAGTTGTTTCACTTGATGAGAATCTCTTGTTGTATTGTAAACCTGTTCGATTTTACAACGTTCTTCACCTTCGATCTCTCTGCAACGTATATGCTTTTGCCATTCTTCTCTATATCTCAAATTGTGTGTTTCATTGAGCATGTGCTTCTTTTGTAATTGGTTCTTTGTTTGATTGCAGCCATATTTTCTTCCGAGATGTCTGAGCTTCAAAAACCGAGCAAAGGGCGAAGCAAAGTATGGATTTTATTTGTTTTCTTTGATCTACTATTTGGAAACTGATGATTTATTAGATATGTTTCTGTATTGGGAGCTATGATTTTATACTTGACATTTTTCCAATTGTGTTTTGGTTTAAGGACCTTAAGGTCACAATTTACTAGCATTGTAGTTTTCAACTATAAGGATTGTAATCATAACATACTGAAAACTGAAGGTGAGACTCTTTTCTATTTTTGGACAATTTGATGTCTCCTTCTCTATTTCTTTTTGTTTCTTATTAATTTTTTTTATGTATTTTCTTGCAGTTGTGGAGAATTGTTCCTGTCCATTTTGCTTTATGCGGTGTGGTACCTTCGAGGTAGGTAACTATTACTACAGAGGGGTTTTTTTAACTCTATGATATGCTAGTGCCGTTTCTTGTTGTATTCTTTTAGTGCACGGTTGCTGTTTTGTTTAGCTGCTCACCCTTTTTAAATTGCGGAGTGTGGTTATCTGAGAAATTCATTTTCAGGATGGAGGTTATATTTCTTTGTCTTGTGTCTTTGCAGGGCCTGCAACTTCATTTAAGTTCAACTCATGACTTATTTGAATATGAGTTTGTGGTATGTGGTTTAATTAAACTTCTTGTTTTGCTATGTCTATATTTGATGAAATTATTGTTTAAAAGGGTCTTTCCTAATGTAGCTTTCAGAAGAATACCAGACTGTTAATGTCTCTATAAAACTTGATGCATTTGGAATTGAGGTCAGTTAGTTTAAACTTGCTATCTTGGGAAAACCTACAGCTGGTGAAATTTAATTCATATCATTCTATATACCAGGAAGAAGTAAGTGAGGAAGATAAATTTGAGCCGTTCTCTTTTTGGTAACTTTTGTTGTCTGTTCATATACCTTAATGGCAGCAATTCCCTGCCTTTCCGGTCAGTACATATCCAATGAGCCCAACCATAATTTTTTGCAGCTCAAAATCTCGTAAGCATAGAAAAAGAGGTGGTAGAAATAATGCCAGGCGACTTCATGTACGGTTTTTACCATTGGAATCACCCAATTTAGCTAACGAGATACAAAATGGAATCTCCATGCTGAATGATGGTAAATTCTCACTTTTTCCTTGTGGTATTCCGGGTGACTTAGAATTTTACATTATGGGAGAAGAGACTGACTCTTGATTGTTCAGTTTTTATACTTGTCCTCTCATCCTTCTTGCGAGGGAAATATTACCAGAATTGATATAAGAAATGGATGGCATGTTACAGGAAACTGTGGAATACCTATCACTACTTCACCAGCCATTGGTTCCCAGGACTCTGATGCTAGAACTAGGCCACCAAGTGAAGCCGCCGTGAGCCCTCCAGCCAAGGTTAGAAAGTTGTCTGCTGAGCGATCAGAGGCTAGAAGGTTTGTGCACTATCACTGTTTACCGCTACTGCCATTACAATTTTTTCTTCTTTTCATACTATACTTAATTATTAACTAGAAATCTATTTCCAGCCACCTGCTTTTGAAAAAGCGGCAGTTTTACCATTCCCACAGAGTACAGGTGATTCGAGTTCATTCTTTGAATATAATGTCATAACATCTCAACAAGATTTGTATGCTTTTTTTTTTTCTTATCATTGACAAAAGTTGCATGTTTGTGCGAGAAAGCCAATGTCGCTGGAGCAGGTGATGTCGGATCGGGACAGCGAAGATGAACTCGATGATGACGTTGCTACTGTCGAAGACCGCCATGTATTCTAAAATTTGTATTTGCGTTTCATGAAATTTAACCTATTGAAAAACTTACTAATGGCTTTTGTAATTTTAAAATTCCTCAGATGCTTGAAGACTTTGTGGACGTGAGCAGCGATGAAAAGCATTTTATGCATCTGTGGAACTCCTTTGTAAGAAAGCAAAGGTAGCTACTTTTCTTACACCTTAAGTCCATAGTGAAGCACCACTAATGGTTTTACCATAATAATTTATGACTACAGAAATTTTGGCTATATCTTGTTTAAATCAGATTATGAATATCACTGTAGGATTCTTGCGGATGGTCATGTTCCTTGGGCATGTGAAGCCTTTTCAAAATTTCACAAGAAAGAATTGCTCGATTGCCCACCGCTCGCCTGGTAATCTCTGAAGAATTTATATAAATGCATATGTCACACATGATTTATACACACAAATCTCAACATTTGTATTTCCTTTCTGGAACACACACAAAAAAAACAGGTGTTGGAGAATATTTATGATCAAGCTATGGAACCATGGACTTGTCGACCCCTCTACCATCAACAACTGTAATCTCATACTCGAGAATAACGATAATAACTCAGACAACAAAAACAACACTAACGGTGTGGTTAACCGAGAGGAAACTAACAACAACATTGGTGGTGTGGATGCTGGCGAAGACGACAGCAACAACAAAGACAAGTAACAGGGAAGATGTCCAATTGATTGGATTGCAGACTTCTTTATTTATTTGTTTAGGAGAAAACAGATATATTTTAATTTTAATTGTAACTCATTTCTTCTCTTAGTTCTTTACTCATTTCTCTTGTAGTTTTTTTCTTCTAAACCAAATTGGATTCTGCTAAATTTGTTATCATTCAACAATTAAAAGTGGAAAAAATTCCCCTTATCTAATAAATAGAAGAAAAATAAATTGATTTTGTTTTTCTTAAAATGTCATATATGTTCTTTTCCAAATAGTTATCTCTACTACAACTATTTGAATCTTTGATAAATTTGGGTTTAACATAATAAGCCCGTCCTGATATAAATATATAAAGCCCATTGATATTATAAAATTTTAGCGAAAGTTAGCGCGGGAAATCTAAAAGTTAAACAAACCGCTCAAATTGGAGAAGAAGTGAGATAGTAATTTTATAAGAGAGAGTGGAGACGGAGAATTTAGAGAATCTAGTGGAGACTGGAGAGATACCTATCGCTATGGTGAGAACTCTCAGTTTTGTATAATCTCCTTAGCTTGATTTTGTTTTTTCATATATAATTTGTTAAAATGTAATCTTTCTTGCAGGAACATGGATATTCCGATTCTTCATCTTCCCTTTCCGGTGGGTAAAGAGTAATTCTGGGTTTAATTTCGTACGCCTTCATTGCAATTTCTGGGGTTTCTGACATTTTTGTCCTTCTTCGTTTGGGTTGATTCGAAACAGAAGCACCAGATATTAGGAATTGGTTTTCAAGTTATGTCTACGAATCGCTCCCAATTACTTCTTTAGCCAACGAAAGTGAAATCCAAGTAGATGGGTTTGATGTCCGTGAGCCAGATAAACACAATCTCGGAGTTGCTAGCAAACCCCCAGAGAATAATAAGCCTAGGAACGAGAGCATGAAACTCTATGAATCACTTCCTTCTGGTAATTCCTCCTGTTAAACTTAATGATTGTTGCCTATAAATTAGTCTATAATGGTTGATGGATGCTCATGTTGTTAATCCAATCTGGTTTGCTCCTCAGAGCCTCCTGACATAGGGAATTGGTTTTCGAGCTATGTTTATGAATCACCTATACTCGATACAAGTGATGGTCTTGAGCTATCGGTTCCTGGAGAAAGTGAATGTCTAAAGGAGACCGAAACAGATAATGAAAGGAACATTGTCTGTCCTAGGTTATCTGAGCAAGAATTTGTCTCTTCTGCAAATGTATATTCTAGCTTCTGTTCTACTTTTTGTGACATAATTACAAGATTAATGTTTTCTTAGCTCATGGGCTAGTCTGTTTTGCAGGCTACAGATTTTTCTCAGTTCCAGTCTCTTCTCTCAGGTTTAGTTAAACCAGTTGTTTATACATATATATATATATGCTACCGTGTTTGCTTTCGTAAAATGTGTTACTAGAATCTTACATGTTTTATTTCCTGCTTCTATCAGAGCCTCCTGATCTCAGAAACTGGTTTTCAAGCTATGAGTATCAATCTCCTCAGCTTTCAGACTCTCTTCAACCTGATTTTTCTACTTCTGAGAGAGATCAGTTAATCATAGATGAGAGTGACACCGAGGAGGAAACGAGCACCTGTATTTTTAGAAAAACTAAGAGCAGGAAAGATACTACTATTTCTCCGGGCAGTTCAACATTGAAAGATAACAAGGATATCATCAGCGCTGACACGGTGAGTTATGTTCTTGAGCCTTCTAAACAAAAGGAAATCCTTGTGCACTCTCTAGTCTATTAAATCATTACACAGTTTTGGTTTGCCTTTAGATTATGTTAGTTCTCATTCACTCTTTCTGGATTCTGCATGTTAGGCCAAGGAGGTCTCTGCAGAGAGTGCATATTCAGACCAAGAAATCGAAAAAATGCCATCTGTTGGATTGTTCAATGCAGTAACTAAAGAAGTGAAACAACAATCAAGCTTCAAGCAAGAACCTTTATTATGTGAACCAAAGGAGAAGCCACAATCACCCTTTAAGAACGAATCTTCTTCACATGAACTGAGACCGAAACAGCTCCAGGAAACCATTTCCATGAACTCCAGCAGACCAAAGTCTCCAACAAAAATCGCTCAAAAGGCTTGTGCAGAAGGAAACCTAGAGTCAACAGACCAAGAATCAAATGACAAGGAAAATGATCCTGGAAAAAGCACTGAAACGGGATTTGTGTCTACGAAAAAGGCAAGATTTAGAGAAGCAAGAGACCAATGTTCCATGAAGAAACCAACTAAACGAGTTCTGGTAGAATGTTCAAATATTACAGAGTTGAAAAAGATAGCCAAGGATGAACAGGACGAAGAAACAAGTAGAAGAAAGAAGAGGAGAGTTTTGAGAGAAATGTCTAATGATCAGCTCCCAGGAGCAGAGGAAATCGTAGGAAAATGGCTTTGTCCGCAGAAGAACAAAGGGAAAATAGTCCCACCATTGAAGCAGCTACGACTCGATGCATGGATACATAAAGTCTGAGACTTTGAGAAAGCTTCTTCAGACTTCAGCCAATAATGTATCTCATTCTTTCCCTCTTTCCATATTAATCAAAATTGGTAGATATACCAAACCGGATTAGACCGACTTTAGTTTCCTAACACAATCTGATGAAATGCTGACAATAGTTAAGCTGCAATGGATAAGTATTGACCATTAAGTGCTCCAAAAAATAACAAATTAACATTCTGAAGTGTTTATACATTTGAGTATTTCTTGGTTTCAGACCGGATTTGTAAACCTGGTTCAGGAAGAGTTTGTTCAGACTTCACAAGGTAGCGAAAAGGAAAAAGCTTTTTAAAAATCAAAACTTCGAGAGGTCTCACGGTGAAGATGAGCTTCGTCAAGTATCTCCGTCGTGGCAGTTTGCTTCAATTAGCCGGAAAATCATCTCTTAGTCGAAGTCACATGCTACAGACTTGCCGGACTCTCATTATTGAAACGGCTCCGCCTGAATCTGTCAAGCTTAATCGTCTCTCTGGTTCAGATTCCGGTAATTTCACTTTCCCTTTTATCGAATTGTTGTGCTTAATGGGTTTCGTTGGTTATTACTTTGTGTAACTGAGAGTACTCCTGCTTAACAGAAATGGATTTGCCATTTGGTATTTGAATTTGAGCCACTACTCATTGTACATGTTGTTTCAGATAACTAGTTGCTTATCACTGGATGTATGAGCATGGTTAATGTCTAAGACTCTTGTCACCAATTCTTGTGACAAATGCAATACTTGTGTGTTAATGATTTTTCAGGGATTATTGAAGTGAATCTAGATAGACCTGTGGCTAAAAATGCTATTAATAAGGTGATGCTGAAAAGCCTTCAGAACGCATTTGAGACCATACATCAGGATAGTTCTGCTAGGGTTGTGATGATTACAAGTTTGGTTCCTGGAGTTTTCTGTGCAGGTGCTGATCTGAAGGTAGTTTTGCCACTGTCGGTTTATTCCGGATTGTTAACTGTGCTTTGATAATTCAATCCTTTTAATTTTTTACTTGATTGGATGTCAGGAACGTAGAACTATGAGTCCATCTGAGGTTCACACTTATGTCAACTCTCTGCGCTACATGTTTTCGTTCATAGAGGTATATCATTGCTGCTTCTCTTACATTTGCTGCTACTGTCATTCACAAAAAGATGGTGAGGGTAAAGTTCATGGTCACCCTTAAGTATACTTGTCTATACAAATTCCTTTCATCAAATCACTTAGATGGCGGTTTTGAATGAGTATAGTGGTTCTGATGATGATATAAAGTTATATCTAAGGAATTGCTTCTTCTTTTTCTTCTGTGTTCATTTATATTTCTGTTAATGCTCTTATATTTATGTGCATTCTATAGTGACTTTGGAGATTTATGTTTGTAGGCACTGAGTATCCCAACTATTGCTGCAATAGAAGGTGCAGCTCTGGGAGGTGGACTCGAGATGGCTCTATCCTGTGATCTTAGAATCTGTGGTATGTTCATTTGTAGTCATTTTTTTTTCATACGCTAAATGCTGACACAGGCTATTATCGTTATTCTTTATGGAATTTTCAGGCGAAAACGCAGTATTTGGATTGCCTGAAACAGGACTCGCTATAATCCCCGGGTATAGAATAAGTTTCATCACTCTTAACAAAAACGGATTCTCTTATTCCCCTCTTGTTATTTACATTCTTCTGATAGTTTCTTTCTCCCTGCTTCTATTCAGAGCTGGTGGGACACAGAGACTGTCGAGGCTAGTTGGAAGATCGGTATCAAAAGAACTTATATTCACTGGTCGAAAGATTGATGCAAGAGAAGCTGCAAATAAGGGTGTGTGACTCTTTTTTTTCACATATACCCACCCAAATAAAAGGATGATTCATATTGACTCTCTTTGTTTTTGGTAGGGCTTGTGAACTTCTGTGTTGCAGCGGGTGAAGCTCATAAGAAAGCAATTGAAATTGCTCAACAGATAAACGAAAAAGGTCCAGTGGCTATAAAAATGGCAAAGATAGCGATTGATGAAGGAATGGAGACGAGTATGGCGTCCGGGTTGGAAGTAGAAGAGAGGTGTTATCAGAAGCTTCTCAATACTCAAGATCGTCTTGAAGGATTAGCTGCATTTGCTGAGAAGCGTAAGCCGGTTTACACCGGCAAGTGAAGTGGGAAGCTTATCGGTTTAGTTTCAGTAACCATTGAATGGATGTTAATAACCGGAATGGTTTAGGATTATAATGTTGTCTTTAAGAAAATAAGGAAAATAAAAAAAACATTTTCACATCACTGTTTGGGTTAATAAAAATGTTAAAGTATTGAAATGAATTTAACGAAAAATACAAATATAGTAGTTAGTCAATGTTAAAAGTAGCCGACCAATGATCCACTGCCGCATCAGGGTGATGTGTTGATGATCAGACTCTCTTTCCCAACCACAAAGAAAAAAACAAAAGAGAATCTTTTCTTTTCCATTTCTCATGCTTCCTCTATCTCACTAAACTTTTAAATTTTTATAAGTTAAACTTTAAAATCACCTTCAACAGTTTCTCTTTAGCTTGCTGTTATCTTTTGTTTATTTTATATTTATATATTGATTTTGATTTTCTTTTTCTATCTACGAATTAATCATATTTTTTTTATTTGTAATCAAAATGATTGATAATTTTAGTACGACATATTATTCATAAGGCTATATAACATATTGCCAGACGATAAATTGTGTTCTTAATACGTGGAATAAATCCATAAAAAATTAAATCAAAATCGGATAAGAAATCTCTACTTTCACATAGAATCATTTGAATAGTGTTGTAATGCTCTCTCTTCATTTTGAGGTAATCAAACCGATAAATTGTCATCGAAGAGAGAGTATACCTCTTTATGATGTCTTTCGATTGCATATTCGGTAGCTACACACAAAACTAATATCAAGAACCATGACATTTAGTTGTTACATTTATAATCTAGTACTACAAACACATTAAGTGATATAAATTTGTTTAGACGAGAGTTAATCAATAAATCAGCGAGTCTTGTAAGTTTTCATGTGCACTAATCTAAAGTGGTCCAAAATTTGAATTCCATACCATTTTTCATTTTTTTTTATAGATCAGGGTAAATCACATGTTCATAGAAGGACCACATTAATTCCTGAAGAAGTGGAACCGCGGATAGATCCTCTCTTCGAATATGTAAATAGGTTAAAAGCGAGAACCCATATTATTTGTTTTTTTTGTATCATTTAAATAACCATTCAAACCAATTGGTTAGTAATTGTATTAGTAGAGTAATTCTAAAAGAAAGGCAGCTGCATAATAAAGCTTAGCGTAAACAGGCCAAAAGAAGGGTATCTAGATTCCTTGGAGGTCATATGCCTACGCGACCTCTGCAATATTCTCTAAATTATTTTCATGTTTTATCACTTAATTAATCACTAGATATACTGCCCGCACACTGTGCGGGCCCGAAATTAAAATTTAATTTGTTTTGTAATGTTATATTGTAAAATTATTAATGGGATGTGCGTAATTATAACTCATAATAAACTAAAAATAGAATAGGAAAATTCAGGGCCTTTAAAGGAAAAAAAAAATTATTTTACATTGAAAAAATCAAATACGAAGAAAAAGATCGCATATTAAATGTTTTCA
>OVAF01001338.1:0-23291 GCA_900406245.1 Odontarrhena argentea | reverse complement strand
AATTCGTTGAAGTGGATCGATCGTTCTAGACATAGATCGATCGATCTGATGTCCATCCTGCTAATACTTCACGCATCTTGCATTCTACTTCATCTAGTTGACTCCAAATGCATCCCAAAGTCACAAAAAACTCCCAAAGCATGCTAAAACCTGATAAGACTGATTTTGACACTAAAAACACGAACAAGACTCGATAAAACAAATGATATCGCGGTCGAAAACCAGTAAAAACCACGATATATCAGTAATGTGTATTGTTCATAATATATATATGCAATAAATAATTACCATCTTATAATTAAATCTACTTGAATGATCTATAAATATGTGATCATTGTAATTGATCCATAACCAAATATGCAACCTTGTTTTGATAGTCCAAAGTTCTAAATAAAATCCAATAAAAATGAAAGAATGAACACTTGCTCAATGCATGCTCTCCTAGCTTCATCCATAACATCATTGCGATGAATGGATAAGAAATTTATTACCTTGAATTTAGTTTAGAATTTGTATCGTTGTCCGTTATGCATCGCCCAATAATTTTTTTCCAAATATTTACACGTTATCAACTACTTCAATTTTTCAATCTGCATAGAAAACCAAACTAACAACTTTAAAGGATTTATACATTTGTACCTAAAATTCGTTATTTTTCTCATCATTATATTATATACACAAATCCATATAGAGTGTGTATTCCATTTCTGTACTTTTCTTATTGTTCAATGTATTACTCGTAAACACATTCCGTTGTTTATTTCATAACTAGGTAATACGGGTGGATAGTTAAAAACATTAAAAAAATATATATAGATATAAATGTATTAGATTTTGAAATTTATATCTATATAAGTTGCCAATTTCAGAAATTAATATGGTTAGATCTATACATTTTTTATTCATCCAAATGTTAATGTGGATCCTATCTAGTTTATAATAATTAAAAAAAAAAAAATCACTTTAGTAACAGTATAAGATCAAATTCAAATAGTCAAACTAAAAATATATAAATAATTGTCAAGTTTAAGTAATAGAACAAAAAGAATGTATCATATTCATCTTCAAATATTCATCTTCAAATGGAATGAATTTTAGTTAAAAAAAAAAAAAAATAACAACTAAACTATAATCAGGATGTTCCTCTTTTGCATTTAAATTTAAAATACAAATAATCTCCAATCAACTTTGTAATTATTAAATTTTTAATTCTCGAAATATACAAGTTGTATTTTTTTTTTAAAGTAAGTATTTTTTTTTTAAAGTAAATTAATGTTGTCGTTTACACACCTGGTCCAAACATAAACTATATAAATGTGCTAAAACAAATGTTTTACAGTAACATTGTAGAAAGACAATATTCTAGAACACTACTAATCTCAAGACTTGAAGGCAATCATTTATCAAATATTAAATTAGTTGTCTTTCCAAAGGTAAAAGATGTACGTTAGTTTGGATCTCATTTTAAAAGAGGGAGTTAATGCAATCTTATGGACTATGTTGTTAGCAGTATAATAAAAGGATAAGTTTTAATTAAGACACCAGAATACACTTGCGTTTGGAATAATAATAATCGATAATCACATACAACCAAAAGACAAGAGTGAGAAACGTGTAGTTTACAAAATCTAAACATGTTTAAATTTTTAAGATTGAGATTGATTTTTGCTATTGCAAGAGTTGTGTTTTATATGTCACTGTTAATTTGACATTATCTTGGTATAAGACTATTAGTTATGAGTTTTAAAATATTGACTCGTGCATTAAATTAAGCGATTACTTGTAAGAAATGCACACGTATGTGTATATATAAATGTGGGAGAATCAATATATGATACAAACTCAGCAGAGAGATTCTCAAAGATGAATGCAACAAAGTTTGTTATACTTATCATCATGATTGGAGTCGTGTGTGCCAACGTTGGCGCAAGAACGCTAGTGTCCAATGACACCAAAGTAGGCATAACTTTTCCTAAACCTACCAATACCAACGGCTTTGAAGTCCAGCTTATAGTTGAATCTCATTCCTACGCCATCTCTCAGAGCAATAGCAATACTGATGCTGCTGCGAGTCCCAGTGGTGCGAGATCGAGTGGAAGTGGAGGTAGCAACGTAGAGACCGGAGGAGATGTTGTTGCAGATTGTCCCAACGCAAGGGCTCGTTCTAGCAGTAGTGCTACCACTAGAGGTACTGCTGGTGCTGGATCAGCTACTCCGGAGAGTGCCTCCGCCGGTAAAGACGGTTCTGGAGGTGCTGCCAGCAACACAGAGGGCAGCTGTGGTTCACAGTGAGGGGTCAACATGCTTATTGTTCCTATATATGCTCTACAATTGCATCAATCTCTTTTGTATTCATAAATAAGATCAGAGATGGTTACTTTTACTAATTACAATTTACGGTGAAATACTAATATTTGTGTGAAATGTCTATGGTATATGAAATTAGTACGACATAATTAAAGGGAGAATCCCAAAAATACCATACTAAACATAAGTTTAACATAACTCCTAGTTTAGATGATCTTCTTAAAAATAAGTCTTTTGGCCTAATCATCTTCGGAAAAAAATAATATAGAACTCTATTTAAAATTGCATCTAACTGATTTACTCAGCGATTGGGAAATGAATCTTCATGAGACATGCTTATCATGTGAATGTGATTAAGTCCTTCAATGATTCTTGGAACTATACATATGTAGGAACCAAAAAACCGGATTGTAAAATAGCGAATTAAGGAGAATAGTATTCAAACGTGTTTATGAGAAAACCGATTAAAATGTATAGAGTCGAGATATGATATCTCTCCTTAATTCATAAAATCTTCCGCAGTGTGGCGGTTTTACGAGATTCTGAGTCCCAGGATAAAACTATACGAGACTATAGTCACAACACCCGACGTATAAATATCTTCGGAAAACTCTCGAACTTACGAAGATCAGAGAGGGGGAGAGAGTTGCTCGTTTTTCTTCTCGTCTTCTTATACTCAGGCACATTCCAGTTTTGAAGCTAAGTTTAAAAGTTTGGACTCGACTTTGGAGAGTGTGTGTGTGAAGCTTGGACAAATTAAATTAATGTCTCTTTTGATGTTTCCCAAATGTATGTATTAAGGCTCTACACAAACCCAAGGAATGGCCAGCCTTCCATGGTTTTCTTGTTCCTCTTCTCGACTTTACACATGAAAAAATGCGATGGGATTTGTTGTTTGAATCGTTTAAATGTAACTAGACAACCATGAAGATAACTAAGAGTGTGGTTACAGATCTTCAGAGGGCTTCTTATGTTGTGGATGGTGGTCCACGTTGGATTCACGATTTGCTATAAGGTCGAAGAGTAACATATCATAGTATAATGAGCTCTTGGCTTTGGTCTTTAGTTTTGGATTCTGGTGTTCATCAGTGGTCCTTGTTTCTCCCTTTTGTTTTATACGTTTAACTCTCTTTCTGGTTATTCTGCTATGTTTATATATATTCTAGTTTCTGATTGTGAGCTATGTTTCCAATTCAATTTCATTTATGAAAAAAGAAATATTAATGAAATTCAGACGATTTAAAAAAAAAAAAAGAAATAAATATGATAGGAAATATCTACAACAGAACCCAAATTTTATTATATTTTTCCTAGTTCCTAAGTTACTCCAGCGAAAATCCAACTTTCAAGTGCTCAATTATTAGAGAAAACAAATAGGGTCTTGTAACAAGACTCTTGTTGGGCGTAGAGTGATAAACTACTAGTACTCCTATCAAGTTATAGTTAAAAATATATATATATTAGCAAGTTGTTGATAGAAAACTAAAAGTAACCAAACCACAAATTGTATTCTTATATATTCTTATTGGGTAATATGCTAACAAAATATGCTAACAAAATGATATGATGTTCAAAAAGTTGCAACTTGAGAATATGCTCCTCTCATCATCTATTACGAAGGATCCAACTGAAACCACATATAATATTCTTACAATACGTGGACCGTGGTCCTAACATTTTTGATACAACTCCAAATCCAAAATTAACGTTTTATGAAAATATAAGTCCTTAATTTAGTTAGAGTCACCTAAATTCAATAGCGGAGAGATGTATACATTAATCAAACCACATTGAAGTTGAACCGAATTTCTCTGAATCATTTTTTAAATTTTTCTATAGAAAGAAAAACGAAATCAAAATGATGAACCAAAGCCATAATTCAGATAATAAATTCTCTTGTATAGCTTTATAGACATAATTAAAATTTATGAATAAAAAAACAGAGATAATTAGTTATCTTTCCCAAGATTTGATAACTTAATGAAAAAGAGTTAGAAAGACTTTTAAAAAAGAAAACTAAATATGTTATTAGAACGAGGATTTGGTTTTTGTAGAAAGGTAACGTAGCCTTTGTTCGACCCCAAAGGTCAGCAAGTGAATCTTGTCTTCTTCACCACAATTATTATATTCGATAAAAAAAAGCATTTCCACCACAAAACTTAATATTAACTTGTCCAAAAGTCATATTATAATGAACCTTTTTGAAAGAATAATATAGAGAAATCTTTTTTTCGATATGGGTAATTATGTGATATGTCATGGAATTAACACAAAGCATGCATATATGGACTCTATTTTCTAATGAAAAGCAGTTCCACCATTAGCTCTACATGTTCCACCATTATGTCATGGAATTAACACAAAGCATGCATATATGGACTCGATAACGCATCCTCGAATGTTGATTGTACCTACTTGACAATAATCATATAATATATGTGAGTAATTAAAATAAAAACTAGTTCATACCAAGTTATATACTTTAGACAGAAAAGACTATAAATTAAATTTCCAATTTTGAAGATGAAACCATAAATTTGAATTCATTTGTTTATTAGATGTGATCGCCAATAATCTTTAACAAATTTTTTAAAAAAATTGTTGGAGGTAAAATGACCGTAGTCTGATGGCAAAAACCACAGAACAAGAAAAATGTTGATGATAATCAAGTATATTAAAAAATAAAATTGTTTATCAAATATACGGTACATAAAAAACTTTTTATCTTTAATTTTTTCGTTTAGAAAAAAGTATTTGTTGTTATCTAATTTATTTAGGCTATTGCTATATATTGTTACATCCTGCAAAAAAAGATTAAAATAAAAAAAAACAGAATTACTTTTATAAATCATAATATTTCAATGAATTTTAATGTAAGGATAAAATTAAATTAAAATTTATAACATTGTAACCTAAGTTAAAAAAAAAAAAAAAAACAAGCGGTAGCTATAGATTTTCCAGCCGTGTGTATTTTCAAGCCGCCACATTTCATACACCAATGCTCACCACGCGATGCAACTCGTAAGCGCTGAGCTATTTTTTTAATACCCAGATTCAGCTTCCCACCAATAAAACTCAAACACGTCAGCAAAAACGAATCAATCCACATAAACGTCCAGATTCTTGGAGCCTAAAATGTTCGCATATTCGATCAAGTCATTATTTAACACCTCTACCTCCACTGTACTGCTCTCTCGCTGAACAACACCAAATCAAAATCTTTTTGTCTTTCTCTTTCAACATTTTTGCAAATCGTATAGAAAATACTTTCTCTTTTTTGAATAGTTATGGCTTTAGCTGTTACTTCTTCTTCGTCCGCCATCTCTGGATCCAGCTTCTCTCGCTCTGATCCCAAAGGTACTTCAATTTCTTGAAAACCAAATTGATTGTGATGTTATGATTTGGTATTAATGGAAGTTTCTTTTGCAGCTCTGCAAATCTGTTCGCTGAGGTTATCTGATCGAACCCATGTCGTTAAACGTTACTCGATGAGCGTTGAGTCACAATCACGAAGCGAATCTTGGGTCACTCGTGCTTCAACTTTGATTGCTCCTGGTTCGTGCTGATTCCAACTTCATATTTGTTCAGATTCATTCTCTTTTGTTTGGATTGCTGATTTTGATTTTATCACAGAGGTTGAAGAGAAAGAAGGAGATGTTGAGGATTTTGAGCAGCTTGCGAAGCAGCTCCAAGATGCTTCTCCACTTGAAATCATGGACAAGGCTCTTGAGAAGTTCGGAGACGATATCGCTATTGCTTTCAGGTAAAATTTGAGTTTGAGGTTAATGATTTGATTAGGCAAAGTAGAAAGTGGGTTATGGAATTTGGTTTTTGGTGGTTTTTGGGCAGTGGTGCTGAAGATGTTGCTTTGATCGAATACGCTCGTTTAACTGGAAGGCCATTCAGGGTTTTTAGTTTAGACACAGGGAGGTTAAACCCAGAAACGTACAGACTCTTTGACGCAGTGGAGAAGCAGTACGGGATTCGGATTGAGTACATGTTCCCTGATGCAGTCGAGGTTCAAGCTCTAGTTAGGAACAAGGGTTTGTTCTCTTTCTACGAGGATGGTCATCAAGAGTGTTGCCGTGTAAGAAAAGTAAGACCTTTGCGTCGTGCTCTCAAGGGTCTCAAAGCATGGATCACTGGACAGAGGAAAGATCAATCTCCAGGGACGAGATCTGAGATCCCGATTGTTCAGGTTGATCCGGTGTTTGAAGGATTGGAGGGTGGTGTTGGAAGTCTTGTCAAGTGGAATCCTTTGGCTAATGTTGAAGGAGTTGATGTGTGGAGCTTCTTGAGAACGATGGATGTTCCGGTGAATGCATTGCACGCTCAAGGGTATGTTTCTATTGGGTGTGAGCCTTGCACTAGGCCGGTGCTTCCAGGTCAGCACGAGAGAGAAGGAAGGTGGTGGTGGGAAGATGCTAAAGCTAAAGAATGTGGCCTGCACAAAGGGAACATCAAAGAGGAAGATGGCTCTGCGGATTCTAAACCTGCCGCTGTGCAAGATATATTCGAAAGCAACAATGTGGTAACATTGAGCAGAGGAGGTATTGAGAATCTGTTGAAGCTGGATAACCGTAAAGAGCCGTGGTTGGTCGTGCTTTACGCTCCTTGGTGCCCATTTTGTCAGGCCATGGAAGGGTCATACATCAAATTGGCCGAGAAATTGGCGGTAAAAGGGGTTAAGGTGGCGAAATTCCGGGCAGACGGTGACCAGAAGGAGTTTGCAAAGCAAGAGCTTCAATTAGGGAGCTTCCCGACCATCCTTCTCTTTCCAAAAAGCGCTCCACGGGCAATCAAGTACCCGTCTGAGCATAGAGATGTCGACTCACTTACGTCGTTTGTCAATCTTCTCCGGTGAGTTAACAAAGGAATGCAGACAACTGAGATGAAGGAATGATTTCATCTTGGTCTAAAGATTGTGGATGTCAAGGAATAATCGAAAGCTACCTCTTCTATATGCCTTTGTATATGATATTGTAGGGTTTATAGACTCCTTTTGCTGTTTCTTTGTCGTGAAATGGTTTTTGTTGTTTGTTTAAGTTTCTTCATAATGTTTTATTACGATTTGCAAATGTTCTAAAATTTTGGTGGTCTCACATTTAAGAATCTTGGATTTAAAGCTCAGTTGCTTTCACTATCAGCTAAGTGCCTTTCTCCTTCATCGTGTAACTGGAGTAGTTCATTTTTGTGATCGTCTGTGTAGTTCGACCATTTAACGGTTCCAGTTTCGAGATATGAACAGATTTGTATTTGTTGGGTTTGTTCAGTGCTTGCATGTGGCTTGTCATTGTCACTATCCTTCCGGTTTATAGTTCTCGTGGTTTTTGACTTTTATCCAATCTCATTTTCCGATCTGTGATTACTATCACAAATTCTATTGAAAATATACATAAAGAAGCTAGCACCTTGTACTTATCATTTTTTTTATTGGTGATTGCTATCACAAATTCGGTTTTACATGATTGTTTTCATCTTTGGTGTCACTAAATCTCACTTTTCATCTTTGGATAGATTGAAAACATACATGAAAATAGATCGATTAAACTTAGAAGCTATACAGTAAATAGATTTAGAAGACGAAACAGAGAGACAAACATCGAGGAAACATAAATTGAGTCTTATTGTAAGATTTCTCAATCCAATCCATCATTGACCCAAGTATGTGACCATTCTACTCGAAGCATAGAAATCAAAAGCACCATCTCCTATCTTATGTTTATGTTACCAAAAAAAATCTACTCAACAAATAGTTAGATCAATGAGAAAGTTTTTGTGATCAACTGATGGAAATAAATGTAAAATAACATGGGTAGAATGGCATAAGATCGCGGACAATAAGAATCAAGGAAGTTTGGGCATAAGAGACTTGTTAGATACTTCCCAAAGACAAGTTTCATTGAAGTTCATAAATAGAAAGCATCCAACTATGCTTGGAAGGAATTATATCAAGCAAATCAGTTGATACTTGTTCATGGCATGAAGCGATGTATATGGTTGGACAATTGGTTTTGATACCGAGGATGAATGTCATACCACCGAATGCAAAAACATGCGTTGAAGACAATTTCCGGTTACTTTGGCATTTGCAATGACCATCAATAAGAGCCAGGGTTAATCGCTTGAGAAGTTAGATTGTTTTTACCGAAACCAGTAGTCTCTCATAGCCAATCATATGTCGCATTCTCCAAAATCAAATCTATGAATGAATAAGCTAAAAGTTCTAATAGTAGACGAATAAGACAAATCACAAAAACGACAACAAATGTTGTTTATAAGAAAACTTTCAAAAATCATTGATAGTATACATTCTAAATAGTCCATTCTTTTTTGGGTTTAGTGCAAAAAAACCCGTGAACTAACAAAAATTTGCAAGTTTACCCATGAAAAAATTATGGTGCAAGTATACCCCTCAACTGACCAAACCAAAAACGTGCAATATAGCCCTTGTCGTATATTTTTTTTTAAAAAATTGTATTATCACTGTGTATAAGTATCGAAACTACGTGAGGTCTCGAACTCCTGACCTCTACAAATTGAACAGACAACTTAACCACTTGAGCTAACTCATTTCAATTGAACACACTCGTATATATATATATATTCTGGGTTCCTTCTTCTTCCCTGCACTCAAGGAATCCGAATCGAAGTCTTGTTTATAAAGTTAGATACACTATTGGCCATGGAAACTTTATAAACAAGGCTTCGATTCGGATTCCTTGAGTGCCATATTTATATATACACGAGTGTGTTCAATTGAAATGAGTTAGCTCAAGTGGTTAAGTTGTCTGTTCTATTTGTAGAGGTCAGGAGTTCGAGACCTCACGTAGTTTCGATACTTATACACAGTGATATACAATTTTAAAAAAAAAAATATACGACAAGGGCTATATTGCACGTTTTTGGTCAGTTGAAGGGTATACTTGCACCATAATTTTTTCATGGGTAAACTTGCAAATTTTTGTTAGTTCACGGTTTTTTTTGCAGTAAACCCTTCTTTTTAATAGTATCACATTTATTTCATTTTCATAACTTTATATTACATTTATTTTTCTTATACATTAATATATAACAAAATTCATATTTTGCATCAATACAAAACAAAAAGGAAATTAATATTGAGGTGTGCACAGTGTGCGGACTGTTCATCTAGTGTTTTTTTAAAGGAAGTACAAATGTGATTATAAAATGGACATTTTAGAGAATAATTAACAAAATGTAAACATGAAAAATAGGGATTAAGCAAACAAAATAAAATAATTTAATCAACAAATTTATTGAAACTTTTGAATATATATTAAAATTGAATATATTATTCAGAAAGTAAAACATGAAAAACTAAAAAATGGATCTCTTTATTAGTCAACTTTCAATTTTGCTTTTACATTTTATTTGTAATTACTTTCCAAAATTTCCCATTTATTTCTTGTGCATATCCACATTTACTATATTTCCAAAATCTGTACTTTGAACAGAAATTTATTTATATATTAGGAAGTCAAGAGCAGTGACTAGTACTCAAATCTTATTTGCTAGCATGTAAAAAATGTTTTTAAGAGGAAAGTACAACTGTGATTATAAATTGCACATTTTAAAGAAATGAAAAAAATGTAAACATGAAAAATAGGGATTTAAAAAAAAAATGAATATTTTAGTCAATAAATTTATTAAAAATTTTATATATAGATTAAAATTATATTTTAATCAGAAAACAAAACATCAAAATCTCAAAAATCGATCTATTAGTTAGTCAACTTTCCAATTTTGCTTTTACTTTTTATTTGTAAATTACTTTCCAAACTTTCCCTTTTATTTCTTGTGCATATTCAAATTTTCTATATTTCCAAAATCTGTATTTTTTTTTTTTTTTTGGAAACCCCATTGATCCAATGGTTGATCAAATGTTGAACTGAAATATATATATATATATATATATATATATATATATATTAAGAAGCTAAGAGCACTGACTAGTACTCAAATCTTAATAGAAAAGGAAAAGGAGACCACACAAAAAAAAAAGAAATGGTTTCCTTTGGCAAATGTCTCTTCCTTGTGTTGATATTTTATCCCTAGCTCTTCTCCACTCAACAAGTATGCCAAAAATTATTTTAAGTATTATATTTCAGTCTATAATATATGTCAAAATCTCTAATGATTCTCAATCTCTGTTTTAGTGATGCCATTTTAATTAATATTAAATATATATATATATATATATATATATTCTATGTACTTTAAATTCTTTTAGTTATAAATTATTTACTCTCTTATTTACTGGCATCAATATTAATGACTTTGTAAATTCTATTGCTTATTTATATTTTCTATAAAATATTTTATTTACTTAATTTATTTAATATATGAATTAATATTAGTCATGCTAAACGACAGGTGAAGAAAATGAATACCTAAACTCATATAGAATTTCTCCGGCAACGGCTACACCTAGAGACAAAGTAATTTATACTACATTGTACCTCAATATCATTAACATTTCAAGATTACCTAAGCATAAATTTTCAGTGTTCGTTAATATTGAGGTGTGCACAATGTGCAAGGCTGTTCATCTAGTGTTTTTTTAAAGGAAATACAACTGTGATTATAAACTGCACATTTTAGATAAAAATTAAGAAAATGTAAACATGAAAAAATGGGTTAAGCAAACAAAATAAAATAATATAATCAATAAATTTATTGAAACTTTTGAATATACATTAAAATGAAGTATATTATTCCGAAAGTAAAACATGGAAATCTCAAAAATGGATCTATTTATTAGTCAACTTTCAATTTTGCTTTTACTTTTTGATTTTTAAATTACATTCCAAACTTTCCCTTATATTTCTTGTGCATATCCACATTTACTATATCTCCAAAATCTGTACTTTGAACTGAAATTTATTTATATATATTAAGAAGTCAAGAACAATGTACTCAAATCTTAAATCTTAATAGAAAAGAAAAAAAAGAGACAACAAAAAAATGGTTTCAGTTGGCAAATGTCTCTTCCTTGTGTTTTTATTCCTAACTCTTCTCCACTCCACAAGTATGCCAAAAATTGTTTTAAGTATTATATTTGAGTCTATAATATATGTCAACAGCTCTAATGATCATAAGAGCTATTCATTGTTACAAGATGTTGGGATGTAACCAATAAGGCTAGATCCCTATGTTAGCAGTCGCTATAGTAACCTTTTTTTAATTTTATAATACAACAATGTCATTTTATCTTTTTAAATTTACAATTTATATTTTCATTTGGATTAACACTAGTTCTTAATTAGACGACATTAGTTTTTTTTATAGTATAAAACCATAAGAGATCCATGGCTAAAAATATTTTTGTTAATTTTTGTTTTTTTTCAGAAGTGGTGGAAGGAAGGACAGGGTTAAAACCGATAGCTCCATGCTCAGAGATTCCAACCTGCAAAGAACTATGCCTTGCACTACACTATGTGTTTGGCGGAGAATGTGTTCAGTTAGATCCAACTGGTCCTTCGCAATGTTGTTGTTATGTATAATCTTGTATGTCACTATTTAAAAATATTGAGTGTTATAAATCTAAACGAATTAATTTTAATTAAATTATTAAGAATATATAATCTAGTTGAGGTTGGGGTTGAGCCACTTTGGCGAGATTGGGTGGACACTGGCGCATCAATTATTTCAGCGGCCGGTTGCACCGTTAAACCTCTCTCTTCTCCCTCATATACCCTTTGAATTCGTGCAGCACGTTCAATATGGTCTTCACAGCTTGTATATTGAGCAGTGACTTCAAATACCACGTAGAGTGTTAAAATATTATTCAAGTAGTTAAAACTAAACATTTTGTACAGAAACATCAAAGGGATGTTCGGAAAAAAAACTGTCACCACGTGTAAAAAAACTCTGTCATAATTAAAAAAATCAGTTATAAATTTTGAACATCTCCCCAAAAAAATCTTTCGTTCGAAAGAAAGTATGTGCCTTCGTATGAAAAATTAAAAATAAAAGTCAATGACACTCAGAAATTTTTCAAGAGAAATTTTTAAAAAATTCGTTAAAAAAAAAAAAAAAGTCACCACGTGTGACAGACTAATAATAAACTCTATAGGACATTGGATAAAATTTACGATAATATTACTAACTTACCTAAAAAAAAAAACTGTCACAATCCCAAAAGTCTGTCACCAAATGGACGATAAACTTTTACAGGGGTAAATTCGTAAATATCTGAACTTTTTATTGAGTTGAATTTGTTGTAAATACACTTTCTCTACCAAAAGGGTCTGAGGTCAAGGTGGACATTCTCTCCAAATATGGAGGTGTTAAATCGGTACTTTTCACAAAAATGTGTGTCATTCAATTTTTTTCCCTTGCCACAATGATATAAAGTTCTTTGTATATTAATAAAACCATATGACAGAAGAAAACTATTTAACCATATAAAGGTATTTGCTAGCANCAAAAAAAAAAAAAAAAAAAAAAAAAAAAAAAAAAAGGGAAAAAGAAGTACAACTGTGATTATAATTTGAAAGAAATGAACAATATATAAACATGAAAAATAGGGATTTGTTTTTTTAATATCAACCACACATTAATAGCGGTTTGGGTCATAACTGGCCGGTCCAATAGTCAAATCATGCATACTGCAAGGAGCAGGACTTAATCTAGGATGCACTGTTGTTGTCTACCTTCTGTGGACTTACCACCTACCACAAGGACAAGACTATTTGTGTGAAAAAATTGGGATTAAGGAAAAAAAAACAAATTTATTAAAACATTTTTATATAGAATAAGATTGAATATTCTATTCAGAAAATAAAACATCGTAATCTCAAAAATTGATCTATTTATTAGTCAACTTTCCAGTTTTACTCTTATTTTTTATATGTAAATTACTTTCCAAACTTTTCCTTTTATCTCTTGTGCAAATCCAAATTTACTATTCTAAAATCTGTACTTTGAACTGATTATTATTTATATATTAAGAATTCAAGAGCATTGTACTCAAATCTTAACAGAAAAGAAAAAACAGACAACAAAGAAAATGGTTTCATTTGGCAAATGTCTCTTTCTTGTATTTTTAGTCCTAGCTCTTCTCCACTCCACAAGTATGACAAAAATTATTTTAAGTACTATATTTCAGTCTCTTATATATGTCAACAGCTCTGATGATCATCAGCACTTTTCATTGTTACGAGATATAGGGATGTAATCAGAAGGCCTAGATCCCTTTTTTCATTCTAAAATACATTGGTGTCATTTTATCTTTTAAAATTTATAATTTATAATTTAATTTGAATTAACACTAGTTCTCCATTTAAATGTACATACATCTAAAGATCTTGTGTACCTTTTCTTAGTTAGAAGACATTAGATTTTCTATTGTATAAAACCATAAGAGATCCATGTCTAAACAAAATCTTGTTTAATTTTTTTTTTTATTTACAGAATTGGTGGAAGGAAGAACAGGATTCAAACCAGTATCTCTTTGCTCAGATATTTCCAACTGCAACGAACTATGCCTTGCACTACATTATATGTTTGGTGGACAATGTATTCAGTTAGATCCAACTGGTCCTTCCCAATGTTGTTGTTATGTATAATCTTATATATCAGTATTTTAAAATATTGAGTGTTAAAATATAAGTGTAACCAAATATATTTTAAATAAAATAACCAAAATATATAATCTAGTGGTTTGTACTAGTGTCGTGATCTGTAACCATCCGGACTCATATTAGTTTAGTGCATGCGGTTGATAAATAAAATGAAATGAAGATAACTTTATTAATTGTTGCAAGTATTTTAACAAAAGGAAAACAAAATATTTGATGAAAGTAGCAAATGCATCTTTATTTGTAAATTAACTCAGATACAAAACGTTCCATGAGATTGTTATGATAGAAAGTTACAGTTACGGACGACAATATAAACATACGCATACACATCTTTGAAAAGTTAGACTTCCATGCGGGCAAAGTAGTGGAGATTTTCGAGAAGTGTCCTTCTATTCTACTCAATGTCCACGACCCAAGAATAAGAGCATTGTGAATCTTCGTGAGCGGTTTGAGTTGACGGGTCCTCAGCTTCTCAAGTCACCAGCTTTTGTAGAGCGGCCAATTTCTGATCATTGGGATGTCTACGACACCTACTTCTACAACGCTTGGTTGGAGATGAGATGGAGCCCACTCGCCTCTTGTGCGAGACGACGATGGATAGCTTGGGCATCACGGGACAGGTTCATCAGGGTCTCCACGATATCGGACTTGGCACGATGGCTACCAACTGGTATGCACTTTTTCCGGATCTTGTGCGCCAGTTCCTCGCTACCGCTCGCATCTACTACACCACTCCTGGCTCCATCCATCATGTCAAGGATGGATTTTTGACATTCATGGCGAAAGGTACCCGTTACAGGATCTCTTTTCCTGACATTTGCCGCCTCTATGGGTTTGATCGTTCTGTAGAGGCCGTTGCACTTGGTGGTTTCGGCAATGATGGTGATTTCTGGAAGGCGTTTGGGAACGGCGTCTACAACTCGAGGACGACGCCTCAGTCTGAGAATTCGACATCCTATCATCCGCTACTTGGCGAAGGTTCTCTGCAACACCATGCTTTGCAAGGATGAGACGAACAAGATACGCCTACAGGAGCTCATTCTAGTTCACCACTCGTTCGACCATCTGGTTCAGGCGGATTACCCCGATGGCGCACCTTACAGAGCCAACCTTGGCGCCATTTTTGCGCATCATCTAGTGGATCTCAAGAGCAAGGCGGTGTCTACAGAGAAGAAGTCGAAGAGGTTTGAGTCAGTAGGGAGTTTGCTTTCCCCTATCTTCACGAGGTGTGGGATTGATGTGTCTTCTTGCTCCATCAACACCTCTACTGCTTACATTGGTGAGGAGTATCTGAGGAGTGCTCACATCTTGAAGACGGCGACCAGTTATCAGTTTCGCATGGATGGTTCTTCATACGCCATAGACCTGCCTCAGCCCGATTTCACTTCGGTCGCTACTCGGGAGGATCTTGCTTTCCGCTCTCCCGCCCATCTTCTTTTTTCCTCTCACGGTTCGCCATAGAGGAGGTTCTTCTTCAGCTGCTCCCATAGATGTCGACGACGAGGATGAGGATATTCCTGCATACGGTGATCCTGCTGGGGACACCACTGCACCTTCTGGTTCTGGTTCTGCTCCTGCTTATGCGTTTCCGCCTCTTCCTGAGGTTCATCTCGCACCAGAGGTTCAGGAGTTCATGCCATCTCCTCCACCGGATTACAGCGATCCGATTGCTTACCGCCACTGGACGGTTCGTCAGAGCTACAAGCAGACCTCATTCATGGGACGCATCTGGGAGTGTATGACTTGTCGGACCTGTACGACACATCCACCTCCGCGCCGCTCACCACCACCACCGTAGCCTTCTCTCGGAGGTGGATGTGCCGTACAGGTCCGACAAGTCATGCACTCCCAGATGCGTCCCATGAATGAGGTCTGGTTGTAGCTCTGACGAACCGTCCAGTGACGGTAAGCAATCAAATCGCTGTAATCCGGCGGAGGATATGGCATGAACTCCTGAACCTCTGGTGCGAGATGAACCTCAGGAAGAGGCGGAAACGCATAAGCAGGAGCAGAACCAGAACCAGAAGGTGCAGTGGTGTCCCCAGCACGATCACCATATGCAGGAATATCCTCATCCTCGTCGTCGACATCCATGGGAGCAGCTGAAGAAGAACCTCCTCTCTTGCGAACCGTGAGAGGAAAAAAGAAGATGGGCGGGAGGGCGGAAAGCAAGATCCTCCCGAGTAGCGACCGAAGTGAAATCGGGCGGAGGCAGGTCTATGGCGTATGAAGAACCATCCATGCGAAACTGATATCTGGTCGCCGTCTTCAAGATGTGAGCACTCCTCAGATACTTCTCGCCATTGTAAGCAGTAGAGGTGTTGATGGAGCAAGAAGACGTATTAATCTCACACCTCGTGAAGATAGGGGAAAGCAAACTCCCTACTGACTCAAGCCTCTTCGACTTTTTCCCTGTAGACACCGCTTGCTCTTGAGATCCACTAGATGATGCGCAAAAATGGCGCCAAGGTTGGCTCTGTAAAGTGCGCCATCGGGGTAATCCGCCTGAACCAGATGGTCGAACGAGTGGTGAACTAGAATGAGCTCCTGTAGGCGCATCTTGTTCGTCTCATCCTTGCAAAGCATGGTGTTGCTGAGAACCTTCGCCCAGTAGCGGATGACAGGATGTCGAATCTCAGACTGAGGCGTCGTCCTCGAGTTGTAGACGCCGTTCCCAAACGCCTTCTAGAAATCACCAGCATTGCCGAAACCACCAAGTGCAACGGCCTCTATAGAACGATCAAACCCATACAGGCGGCAAATATCAGGAAAAGAGATCCTGTAACGGGTACCTTTCGCCATGAATGTCAGAAATCTATCCTTGGCATGATGGATGGAGCCAGGAGTGGTGTAGTAGATGCGAGCGGTAGCGAGGAACTGGCGCACAAGATCCGAAAAAAGTGCATACCAGTTGGTAGCCATCGTGCCAAGTCCGATGTCGTGGAGACCTTGATGAACTTGTCCCGTGATGCCCAAGCTATCCATCGTCGTCTCGCATAAGAGGCGAATGGGTTCCATCTCAATCTCCAACCAAGCGTTGTAGAAGTAGGTGTCGTAGACATCCAATGATCAGAGATTGGCGGCTCTAGAAAAGCTGGTGACTTGAAAATCTGAGGACCCGTCAACTCAAACAGCTCACGAGGATTCACAATCCTCTTATTCTCGGTCGTGGCCAAGGGAACGTGGGTGGCCTCTCCGAAGGTCCGTCCCCTTCCGGTGGATCAGCAGGTGATGGAGGATCACGAGCTCGCTTCGTTCGTGCTGTTCGTCGCGGTTCCATCCTGAAACATCAAAAACACACAAAGAACAAGAGAAATTCGTCGAAACGAAATCAGCCCCATACCAAAATGTGCAAGAAAGCATCAATCCCAAGTCCAATAGACCACAATCACAGGATTCAAACAACATTCCATGCTCAAATTCGGACAAAAAATCATCCAAAACTTCTCAAATGAAAAATTCTGTCAAATCCTAAAACTGAGCAATTCACTATGTGAAATCAACCTAAAATTACAGGGAAAGCATAGGAATGTCACGAACAAGCATCAATTCGACCCAGAAACAAACAATCAAACCCGAAATTTCTCAAAACCAAACCTAGGTCACGAACTGAGAATTGGGAATTTTGAATTCATACCTCGTTAATCCGTGAAATAGATGTTAGGAATGGATAGAGGATGAAAATTCGCACTAGCTAGGCTTTTGAATCAACCGATTTGATGAAAAATCGAGAGAGTTGGAGAAATTGGGGATTTTTCGGGTTTTTGGTGATTTGAGGAAATGGAGAACAGAAGAAGGAATCGGGTATTTACCTGAAAATTGCGACCTGTGTCGATCGACACACACCTTGTGGCGATCATCACACACCCTCTGCCTTAATTTATCTACAGAGTCAATTAAGAAAAAGATTGAATTTATCGTGAAGAAGATGAAGTGGCCACGAAAAGCCGTGGTTTCGATGCCTGTGGTACTTGGATGCAGGATGGAGAAGAGGATTGTACCAAGGTGCAAAATTATCAAAGCTCTCATCTCCAAAGGTTTCTCAGACCGGAAGCCGTTTCGATGTCGTCTGTGGTGATATGTACTGATCAGATGATTCTAAAAAGGTATGTGATGAAACAGGTATGACGATGATAAGAAGCTTGTGTCTAACTTGATGGCTATCTTCACCAAAAATAATGTCATAATCAATATCCATGGTTTTACGGATTCTTGAGGATTCTAATTATCCAGAAACTTTGGAAAACTTCCATGACAATGGATCACAAACTCTGTTTTTCATTTCTTGGAGATATTCACATTTTGATGTGCAAATCATTTCCTGGTTCAAAGGAGTGGCTTTATCTGATAACATTTAAGCGCAAGACAGAAAGTTTTAACATACTGTCCTGAAGATGAGCAAGACCAAGATTTTTTAAATATCTATTGTCTGATTTTTTATGGCTCTGTAATTTTTTGTTCTTTTTTCGAGTGTGCATAATATAAAGCCTTCTTGTTCCTCGAGTTGTGTTTGAAACTACTTGGCAGCTAAGAGTGGACACGAACCCTATAGGTTGCTAGTCTATCGACCTATGAGGTGACATCATGGTTTCTCTGTTCGGTACACCGAGATCCCTTCTCTGTTGATTTTTATCAAAAACGTGCGTTAATGGTGCTCTCTTTTTTTCGTTTTCTTGTGTTTGATTCTGCTTTGATCTTTGAAGTATATGAGATATCGTTCCCTTGTCAAAAATAAATATACAAGACTACAATTGTACACCAAAACTATGGTAAGTTACTTTCATCTTTGAAGAATCCGTAATCCGATCTCATAAAAGTTTTGCAATGTCTATTGTTTCTTCTAGCTCTAGCTACTTCAAATTCTTGTTTCGACATTGCAAGCAAGCACCCACTTTGGAAATGTATTCTGCAATAAGAAGGTAGGTATGTACGATAGAACTCGTCACAACGAACTTGTGAATGACTAAATCTAACAATCGTTTGTTTTTTTATTTGTTGCCTCCTCCAATTTTGATTAATTATTTGCTATTTTGCATTACATAAGTGAAGGATTCTTGAATAGTCGACCACCCTTCAAGATTTGAAGCAGCACATTATTGTAATCACATTTCTTAATCATGTATTCTCTGGTATTTCATGAAACAAGGGTCTCCTGGGTAACCAGATTATATCACTTTATTGTGTGTATGCATACACTGGTTCATGATCAAGGACCAAACCTAATTCACTAGTAACTAGCCATACCAAAGTACTCTGGTTTTTCTTGGTGAGTACTTAGTACCGAGTCTTTTTGAGTTGAAAACGCTGAGATGCAGATGTGAGGTCCAAGTAAACCAAACTATAACACAAGTTATATAGATATCGAAAGAGCTTTGGACCCAGACCTTAAAATCTTATATTAGTTTGAATTATATCATGATTATTATTTTGAGTTTTTTTTTTCCCTTAAATGCAGAATCATAAACTAAATCAGGGTTTTGCACCTAAACCTTAAACCCTTAAACCCAAGTTCTGGTTTCTCTTGAATAGTCGACGACCTTTCAATCTTTGCTTCGTACAGTATTTGTCATGTATTCTCTGATATTCCATGGAAGAAGGTCTCTCGAGTTACACAAGTGGCGTCATTTGGGAGTTTCAGTGCACAATTCATTTTCGTTTCGCAATGAGTTCTCCTCTGTTAGTACTAGAGATGGTCAAAAAGGTCAGATCTTCACTTTCTCCTACCTCATTGATTCATTAAGTTTAACTCCAAAGCTCGCTGAATCGATCTCGAGAAAAGTCAGTTTCGAAAACAGAGGTAATCCTGATTCTGTACTGAGACTTCTTAGAAGTTACGGGTTCACAGAGTCTCAGATCTTCACTATGATCACGGATTATCCGCGATTGCTTGTCGTAGATGCTAACAAGTCACTTGCTCCCAAGCTTCAGTTTCTGAAGTCAATGAAAGGTTGTGAGCTCACTGAGACTGTCTCTAAGGTGCCTAAAATGTTGGGAATGAAAGGGAATGAGACTATAAGTAGATACTATGATTTTGTCGAAGAGGTTATCAAAGCGGATAAGGTTTCAAAGCTGGAAAAGTTATGTGATTCTATGCCAAAGCGTATGCAGGAGAAGAAAATCCGAAATGTATCGGTTTTGAGAGAACTCGGCGTGCCTCAGAGGTTGTTACTCCCTTTGTTCATCTCGGATCGTAAATTTGTGTGTGGGAAAGGAAAATTTGAAGAATCTGTTAAGAAAGTTGTTGAGATGGGTTTTGATCCAAACTCGGCAAAGTTTGTTGAAGCTCTGCGTGCTGTTCAAGGATTGAGCGATTACGCGATAGAAAAGAAAGTCGATATCTATAAAAGGTTAGGCTTTGCGGTGGGAGATGTATGGGAAATGTTCAAGAAGTGTCCTTCTTTGCTGAGACATCCGGAGAAGAAGATAACTCTGAAGTTTAATTCCTTGAAGGAGACTGGACTACACAAACACGAGATCATCGCAGTGTTAAAGAAGTCTCCGGAATGCATTGCTGTTTCAGACAAGAAGATGGCTAGCTCCATCGAAACATTTCTAGGCTTGGGTTTCAGCAAAGATGAGGTTGCAAGGATGGTCAAGCGTTTTCCTCGGTGTCTTACTTTATCTGCAGAGATGGTGAAGAAGAAGACTAAGTTTCTAGTGAAGAAGAAGAACAAGATTCGTTTGCAGAAGATGATATGGACACGAAAGGCCGTGGTTTCGTACCCACAAGTACTTGGACACAGCATGAAGAAGAGGATTGTTCCAAGGTGTAATGTGATGAAAGCACTCATGTATAAAGGTTTGGTCAAACACAAGAGAAGCAAACTACCTTCAAGAGAATCTGTTTTGTTATGTACTGATGAGGAATTTTTGAACATGTATGTGAGAATGCATGATGACCAGGAGACTGTAACTGAGTTGATGGATCTCTCCACCGGGGATCAGAAGACTTGTTAAGGATTTTGCTTTTTATTCATTAAAGTCTCTGTAATCCTTGATTTCAGACTTCAGACTTGTTACATAGAAATTGCTTTCCCAAGTGATTGATTCATCTGATTTATGGCATGCTTCTTATTTCTTCAGAATGAGGATCTTTGTCTTTACTTGTTGCGGTGTTTCATACACATTCTGGTGAGCTTGTGGTACATTGTCTGTAATGTCGCCCCTCGTCGAGGCACTTGGCTATTATCTCATATCATTAAAAGACTCATAAATCGTTAGCATTCAATTGATGTTAACAAATCTGCAACTCACCTAGCTATTGTAGTGGAAACAAATGAAGCTTGAAACACTTTAAAGGACTGAAGCATTAATCTCATCCATAACCTGATTTTAACACTTGGTATACACACTGAAGTTTTGCCATTTGATCGCAGTAACCGTTACAGGTTCAACAGTATTAAAAGTATGATGATATAGTATATTGCCATTTGGTTTCTTGAACTATTTGGCTTATGCGTCCTAGGATATGAAGAATTTGCGTTGATATGAAAGAGAGAGATGCAAAGCACATATTGTAGTTACTTGGAAGAAACGTCTTATACACTCCAAGTAGGGAGAAAATGATCCACCATACTCCACTATGGTCTAAGGTACTCCATCTTGTTAATGAAATGTGTTATTCCAATTTTACTCTTCTTTGAAAAGACAAAATTATTAAAAATTCAAATTTTAGTTTGATATAATTCAAAGGTACAACTGAAAATACACGTGCAATTAGTATTATTTGGTATATAACTATATATTACTTGGTAAAACTACCAAGACTAGTATTACTTGGTAAAACGGTACAACTAGATACAACTACAATATACATAGAAAAAAATGAAGTTGAATAATTAAGTTTAGATCAGATTGATTTTAGGTTGTATTTTTCATTCTCTATATATGGAGGTAAAGTGGTAAAGTCCATCTTTTCTGAATTAAAATGAGATATCATTGGCCACAAAAGTCTCTAATTTCAGTCTCATAGGTACAACGTGGAGAAGAGGATTGTACCAAGATGTAGTGTGATCAAAGTTCTCATGTCAAAAGGATTGCTCGGAAACAAAGAAAATGAACCCTCTTCAATGACTTCTGTTTTGGCTTGTATTGGTGGAGCTTTTTTAAACATGTATATGAGGAAGCGCAAGACAAGGAGCTTGTGGCTCATCAAAGCTCATGCTTGCTTCGTAGATTATAAGGTGTCTGATAAGAAGAAAGAAAAATCAAGTACTATTTTTATTCCTCATCCTCTTAAATAGCTTCAAGACATTGTTAAACCAACTTCATCTGTTACTAGTTTATGGACTAATGAAGAGGAACCATCACGGTTTGGAGACTTCGATAAGGTGAGATTTTTAGAGGCAAATTTAACATAATTTTGTGCATTTTTATAATTTAATTTGTTTAAACTTATAGGATCTTTTAAGATATATGAGTTTTTTTTTTGTTGTTGTTGTTTCTGAGTAGTTAATGATCAATAACCAAATCCCAATTGGATAGTTATAAAGCCAACCAAATTAATCCTAGTTCTGCTAAGGTCTTTGAGTTGATGTTAGCATGATGTAGAGCGTGAGAGATCCTTCGTTTTCTGTTTTCTTAAACCAAACATTAAAATTAAATTGAAAAGAAAAAATTTAGACAGCTTGGTAACCGATTTATAAAAAAATTTATAATGACGATCTCGAGCTCTACGAACTAGTCCATCCGCCTATCGGTTTGAATAGCGTTTAGTGTGGGTCATAAAGAATGATGGGAGTCATCCTCGAAGCTATAAAACAATATTCCACTAGACATCATAAACCGGTTATAGATCTGGTTTCTGAATCGTGAGAGATCTTTCTATGCGTTTACCTTTATAAGAAGGAAAAAATAAAAACCTATTTATTAAACGTAAACATTTTTCAGTATTGCTAAGTGCAAACTCAATAGCAACTAATAAAGAAACTTGAGTTTAATGTGTCCATGTGATGTTTAACTTGAGTTTAGAGGCCGATTAAATGCATATAAGAGACGTTATCGTTTTGCGTCGTACTACTACTGTTGCTTATTAATTTCGTGCACCAAGATTAGATCAAGAGGTCATATGTTAACGTTAACAAAGAAGATAATATAATAATGAAGCGGATTGGTCGGTTAGAGGGAGCAAAGTTAGATTCTGTTGCTAATCTTTGCATTTGGTCACGACAAAGCTATTCTTTTCTTTTTATTGGCTCTTTTTCTTTAATCTTTGCCTTCCTATCGTACATCGTGTCCTATTTATATTACAACTTATTATTAAAAAAAAAAAGTGAAATTTTCTCAAATACGACATTTATGAATCATTGTTAAAAGGGTTGGGCATTCGGGTATTGGTTCGGTTCCGGTTCGGTTCCTTCGGGTATTCGGGTATTC
>OVAF01001337.1:0-23295 GCA_900406245.1 Odontarrhena argentea | reverse complement strand
GGGAGGCGGATCGGAGAGCTTGAAACGAGAAACTAGGTTTTTGCGGCTGGAGAGAAAGAATTGGGGGCGCGTGAGTTACACGCGTGTTTTCCATTTTCTAACATCTTCATGTATCTATCATGTTATGTGTATGTAGATCAAGTGTCCCACCTCAAGCAACATTCAAAAGCTTGCTAGTGAAAACACTGAAAAAGATCGGATTTTGCTAGAATCTCCTATGAACTTTCGATGTCATTTTAAGTCTCCGCCTTCAGATTCTTCAAATTCAAGTTATGTATCGCAGCAGTCAATGCAGAGGATGCAAGCTCTCAACTAATGTGCAGCCTGATTACAAAAGAAAGAATAAAAATTATAAGAATCAAGAAGCATACGTACATTAATATACTTCTGTTTTGGTGATGCTTATTTCTTGCACAACAAGATCCTCTGCTTGAATTTGAAATTTCTTTAGTAAGGAATAGGTAGAGATGGAGCTCATCGGTGGAATGATCAGATCATCTGTTACTGGAAACTTTGTGTCTTTCTTGGCGAACCTTCTACCTTCTTTTGATTGGTCTATTTCACGAAATTTTGATGAATTAGAACCACAGGGTCGACATCGCTTAGTCTCTTCATAGACTGGGGTTTCTCAGTGACTAGATCGAGCAACTGCTTCCAACACCTATAGTAATGAGGGAGTACATATTTGGATGTTGAGACTTGCAGCACTCAAATCCTTGAATAAAGCAGAAGTTTTAAGTTCTAACATCAAAGATGTGGTTGAACAAAGCTGAAGTTTTCAGTTCTAATATCAAAGCACATTATCAAACAATCCCTTCCACGCGCCTCCACCGTAGCTGAATAGTATAAAACCCCATCAATGCGTATCACCTTAGATCCAGGACAATGCTATGTGCCACATTCGATCATTCTCCACGATGTATCTCCAGTTCCTAATGTAAGAAGCAATATTATGAGGAGAGAAACTCACATCAATAGTTTTTTTTCTTATTTTTCCTTTTCTGGTCACACACATAAGTACACGACCCCTATTATGTTCTTCTAGATTACTATAATTTTTTAATTAATCTTAGATAAACTCATATATAAACTGTACTAAGAATTCTAGTATTTATGTACATGCATGCATGTGCCTTACACTATGACAACCTTTGTTGACTATCCAAGGAGAAGCAGAAACCCTCGAGTGCCAATTACACCTCCAGATTATGAGGGTGACGACGAAGACGACAACATTCAGACCAAGAATAGTGCCCTACATCTATTGGCTAACTTATGCCAGGACCGTCTCTGGGAGACTAAACAAGAGGCGAAGTGACTCACAGAGTTCTCCATGCCAGATTCCAACCTCTCCTCTGTTAATTTCAGACGTTAGGTCTATTGACGTGCTTTGCAAGTATTCTATTTCAAGTATTTTATGGTGTTTTCTTTCTCTCTTTGGTTTTTTGCTTTTTACTCGGTATTTATTTAGTCCTTTTTTGGCAAGTTTTATGCAATTGTCTCTATGAAACCAAATCCACAATTTACAAAGCATTTGGCTTGAAACAGGGAAACAAACGAATTCAGAGTCCTAAACAATAATTTGTCAAAAAACCTAGAGAGACTCAGATTGTTTTTCAAACAGAGAGAGATGCTATGAGCCATGAGAAGAAGCCATGCCTTTGTTCTTCGGACATTGGTGAAAACAGAGAAGGGTACCTCAGAAATGGCAAGAAACTGAAGCATGATCTTTAGTTCTGGATCGCTCGAATAAACTTGACGTTCTCTACATGGTTTATAAAGATGTAAACGTGACTACGCATTGATTGCCCAATTCCTTGGATTTGAGCTCTCCCCACAGTTTCCGTGTTAGTGTTGTAGTAGTAAACATAGAAAGGATCCCATCCTGAGCGCGATGACAACACAACTAGATTTGTACCAATCACTCCCAAAAATTCTAATAAGATGCGGTTGTATCCCAGACCCAGAGGAGGCAATTCGTAAACAAGCTTCAACCATTCCCGATTTTCGCGGTCTCTTAGAACGCACAACTCGAAACTTTCACCCGGGGCCGTCCACCTAAACGAAGCGAATCTACCGTTGTAGTTAAAGATTCTCGCTGAATAACCCACCACGGTAATGGACTCGTACGAGAGTGGAATAAAGCCGAAAGTTTCAGCTCTCACATCAAAGCAAACTATCGCAGAACCCGTTGCACTTGCAGACCTCTCCACCATAGCTGAATAATATAAAACCCCATCGATGCATATCACCTTAGGTCCAGGACAATGCTGTATGCCACATTCGATCCTTCTCCATATCGATTCTCCTCCTAATGTAAGAACTTGATGCTCCGTAGAGAACCCTTGATCGGAGAAGTTCATGGCCAATACCTTGTGAAGTTTTTCAACCGGATCATACCCCAAGAAGCTCACTGGCCTAGTCCTCTTTGAAGTATTCATTATCGGTAAAAGAAGGCATTCTCCGGTGCTGGGATTACATATACTAGTCACTAATTGCATAGATTTCGGTTCTCCCAAGTACCGATCATCTCTAAAACAGACTAAACCAGCAACAGGAGCATATAGATTTTCGAAAAAATCAGGAAATGCGAACTTCATATGAGCATCGATGATCAAAGGAGGCGAGTTCTCATCAAGATCTTGAGGCTGAGGTGCGGAGAAGAAGAAAAGCTCACCTCGTTCACGGCGGACGAACAATATCTTAGGAGGTTGAGCACAAGATCTGGTAAAGAACCACTCCGTGAAATCGGGACGGCGAAGGATTGGACCCAACCTCTTTGATGCGCGACGTAATTTCGCGATTGATTTCGCCGACAATCGCAACAGTATGTCGATGAGGACATCTTCTGGGAGCGATTCGAAGAAATCTCGATGAACCTCCGCCGCGTCTTCCATGGCTGCGTTAAACCCTAGATTTCGTAACTGATTCGGATATTCGAAGTTTCTTCTCTCTCAGTTTCGATTTTGAAGAAGAAGAAGTGAGACTGTGTAGAGTTTGTTTGATCTCTCTGCTCTATTTAAATGGAAACTTTACAAGAACACCCTTTCTTTAAAGTAAATTTAAAAATGACCGCTCAACTAATGTAAAATCCAATTTTAGCGTTCAACTAATGTTAAATAGGAATGGAAGTCCAACTTAGACTTGAGCAACATCACCCTACTGCGTTTTTCTAAATGAAGATTTCTTGTATTAATCCTTTTCTTAACCAAAGTTATTAAATTATATATCTATCATTTTATGTGTATGTAGATAAAGTGTCCCACCTCAAACCACCTTCAAAAGTTTGCTAGTGAAAAGATTGGATTTTGCTAGAATCTCCTATGAACTCTCCATAACATTCGATCATTCTCCACGGTGTATCTCCAGTTCCTAATGTAAGAACATGATGTTCCGTAGAGATTCTTTGATTGGAGAATATCATGGACAATACCTTGTGTAGTTTAATGCATAATTAATTATAGCCCCTCTATTGTACATGATTAATTCAAGAGGAATTAACACAAGATGAACTGCAAGGAGATGAAAATCAGAGTGAAGAAAATTAATACGTGTCCAACAACAAAATGTTTTGAAGTAGACAGAAACCAAAAGTAAAGCAAGCAAAGCAAAAGATTGAAAAATGTTGATTTCTAAGAAGAGATGTATAACAAGAATAAAGAAATTAAACAGAAATAGTAAAAAGATGGACAATTTAGATCCAGCTCAAGCTATGGCTCAAGACGCTCTAGCTCTAGTTCGAATTCCATCTCAAGCTCAAGCTCAAGAAGACGCTCTAGCTCTGGCTCGAATTCCAGCTCCATCTCAAGCTATGGCTCAAGACACTCTAGTTCTCGATCCACCTCCAGCTCTGACTATGGTTCAAGACACCCAAGATGCTCTGGCTCTAGTTCCAACTCCAGCATTTTTTTTAGCTCGGGCTTGGACTGGGCCTCAGACTCGGACTTGGCCTCGGGATGTACGCAGAGATTATGAGGACTTGACCTTTGTTGACTATCCAAGGACAAGGAGAAACCCTCGAGTGCAAATTACACCTCCAGATTATGAGGCTGACGACGAAGATGACAACATTCAGACCAAGAACAGTGCCCTGCATCTACTGGCTAAGTTGTGCAAGGACCTTCTCGAGGAGACGAAGAAGAGGAAGTGACTCACAGAGAGGACCATGCCAGATTCCAACCTCTCTTCTGACTTTAGGTCTATTGCCGTGCCTTGCAAGTATTCTATTTCATAGCATTTTATGGTGTTTTCTTTCTTTTTTTGGTTTTTTGCTTTATACTCTGTGTTTTTAAGTATTACTTTAAAATTAAATGGACGTTTTTGGCAAGTTTTATGCAATTGTCTTTATGAAACCAGAACAAAAATTCCCTCTTCTTTCTTTTGGTATGATACAATTACAAAGCGTTGGCTTGAAACAGAGAAACAAACGAATTCAGAGTATTAAACAATATTTTGTCAAAAACCTAGAGAGACTCAGATTGTTTTTCAAACAGAGAGAGATGCTATGAGCCATGAGAAGAAGCCATGCCTTTGTTCTTCGGACATTGATGAAAACAGAGAAGGGTACCTGAGAAATGGCAAGACACTGAAGCATGATCTTTAGTTCTGGACCGCACGAATAAACTTGATGTTCTCTACATGGTTTATAAAGATGTAAACGTTACTATCCCTTGATGATTCCCCAATTCCTTGGATTCCAACTCTCCTCATAGTTTCTGTGTTAGTGTTGTAATAGTAAACATAGAAAGGCTCCCATCCACAACGCGATGACAGCACAACTAGATTTGTACCAATCACTCCCCAAAATTCTAAGAAGAAGCTCTTGTTTTCCAGAGGAGGCAATTCATAAACAAGCCTCGACCATTGCTGATTTTCGCGGTCTTGTAGATAGCACAACTCGAAACTTTCACCCGGGGCCGTCCACCTAAACGAAGCGAATCTACCGTTGTAGTTAAAGAAACTCGCTAAACAATCCACCACGGTAATGTACTCGTTCGGGAGTGGAATCAAGCTGAAAGTCTCAGCTCTCACATCAAAGCAAACTATCACAGACTCCTTTTGAAGCCACTCCAGTGAAGCTGGATAATATAAAACCCCATCGATGCATATCACCTTAGGTCTAGGACAATGCTGTATGCCACATTCGATCCTTCTCCATACCCATTCTCCTCCTAATGTAAGAACTTGATGCTCCGTAGAGTTCGAGGATCTCATTCTCATAGCCAACACCTTGTGCAGTTTACCAACCGGATCATACCCCAAGAAGCTCACTAGCCTAGTCCTCTTTACATATACAACGCATTCTCCGGTGCTCGGATTACATATACTAGTCACCAATCTCAGAGTTTTCCTTTCTCCCAAGTACCGATAATCTTGAAAACAGACTAAACCAGCAACAGGAGCAAATAGAGTGTCGAAAGGATCAGGAAATGCGAACTTCACACGAGAATTGACGATCAAAGGAGGCTCGTTCTCACCAAGATCTTGAGGCTGAGGTGCGGAGAAGAAGAAAAGCTCACCTCGTTCACGGCGGACGAACAATAGCTTTGGAGGTTGAGCACAAGATCGGGTAAAGAATCTCTCCGTGAAATCGGGACGGCGAAGGATTTGACGAAACTTCTTTGACACGCAACGTAATTTCGCGATTGATTTCGCTGACAACCGCAACAGTATGTCGCGGAGAATATCTTCTGGGAGCGACTCGAAGAAATCTCGACGTTCCTCCACCGCGATTTCCATGGCTGCGTTTATCCTTAGATTCTCTCTCAGTTCGATTTTGAAGAAGAAGAAGTGAGACTGTGTAGAGTTTGTTCATATCTCTGCTGTATTTATATCATGGAAAATTACAAGAACACCCTTCTTTTAAAGTAAATTGCAAAATGGTCATTCAACTAATGTAAAATCCATATTGTTCCCCTCCATTTTACTTTCCTATCTGAACCAACCCCCAAAGATGAATCAATCACTGTGTAAAGTGTTAACCTCAAGGAGATAAAAATTAACATGTGTCCAACAAAAAACGTTTGAAGTAAACAGAAACCAAAACTAAAGCAATCATAGCAAAAGATTTTTTTTTTTTTTTTTTTAAAAAAAATTTGATTTCTAAAGAAGATATGTAGAAGCATGGACAATGTGGATTTGCTACAATCTCATCCAACTCTGTGCCTCTTCCTTTGGATTCTTCAAAAGCAAGTTCCTTAAAGCAACATTCAGTGCAGAGGATGTCAACAAGGAAGCTGCTCTCAACAAATATTGTGTAGCCTCAATACCAAAGAAAAAAAGAGTTAGAAATCTTTAGATGATAAATGTGTCGTTGATACAATTAGTGTAGCATACCTCTGTCTTGGTGATGCTTATTTCTTGCACAATCAGATCCTCTACTTGAATTTGAAACTTCTTCAGTAAGCATTAGGTAGAGCTTGAGCTCATCGGTGTAACGATGAGATCATCTGTTTCTCAACCAATCGTATAATCGTGCCCATAGGAAGAGTCAAAAGGCTGAAGAGTACATCAACAAAATCTCTACAAGCCTCAGCCAAAACAACCTTGTTCTTCTCTTCATCAACGATAAGTCTCAAAGTTAACTTAGCCTCCCTAGAACCTTGAGCCATGATGTCAGGTTTGCAGCTCGATTGCTTTGACCTAAGATCACTAGTTTCTTGTGTGACGCAAAAGTGAAGAACACACAAGATTCACAAGTGGTTACAGGTGCGTCTCTTGAGTAACCAAAAGGTACACAAGCTTCTCTTTTGGCTTGATACAGAGCAAAGCCCTAAGACTAATGCCTTTTACTTGTAAAAGACGTCTTTGTTTAGGCTTTGTAGGTGAATTGGATCAGCTACTGTTCATGGGCTTTTTTTAATTGAGGCCCATTGATGTTCAGTAATATAGAAGGAAGACTCTAAATGATACCAAGGGTTTAACGGATAAAATGGTGTTTCGAATAATTCTTCTACTTTCATTACTCAAACTTACTTGCTGCAATCTCATCCAACTCTTTGTGGTCACTTCAAGTCTCTTCCTTCGGATTCTTCAAAGTCAAGTTCCCTAAAGCAGCGTTCAAAGCAGATGATGTCAACAAGGAATCTCTCAACAAACTTGTAGCCTGATTACAAAAGTTTTATGTGAGAATTGTTTCTCAACATGATAAATCTGTAAATATAATAACAAGTATACCTTGATTTGGTGATGGTTGAATTTGCTTAAATTTGAAACTTCTTCAGTAGGCAGTAGGTAGAGATGGAGGTCATCTGTGTCACGATGAGATCATCTGTTACTGTAAACTTGTGTCTTTCTTGGTGAACCCGCTACCTTCTTTTGATTGGTCGCCTCCATGAGATTTTGGATCAATCACAACCACAGACTCGTCATCGCTTAATCTCTTCATAGACTGAGGTTTCTCGGTGACTATATTGAGCAACTGCTTCCGACATTTATAGTAAGGAGGGAGCACAGATTTGGATGTTGAGACTTGTGTAGCACTCAAGTCCTTGAAGCTTTTGAAGAAGTTCCCAAAAGTGGAGCTATTACCAGATAATTCCAATATGGATTCCAAAGGGACGGCAAAAAAGTGAAAAGAAGATCAAGAAAGTCTTCTCCGCATTCAACTTATAGAATCTTCATGTCATGTTTCCTAACTATTGCACTCAAAGTTATTACTGAAATGATCAGAAGCAAAGCTTGTATTGCAAGTATTACAAGCTATACATAATAACATGGAGAGTAGAGTAAAATACCTCTTGAAAACCAACATCAACAAGCCTTTCACTAGTTTTGCTAAAATCACTACAGCCTGCGGGTTCGAGCATTTTCAAAACAAGGTCAGTGGCACTTACCGCCACTTTCAAGTCATCGGTTATGATGAATGCCTTCCTGCTGTTGATAAATACTCCAATTTGTATATTGTCTACAACTTTTTTCTGGTGAAAATTGAATATCCTTATTCATCAACTTTTCACATAGACATCGAGAAGTGCTAAAATCACTCAACATTTTGCAGCTTGAAGAAGAGCACGAAAGCCTTTGCACTGATCCTCTTTTACACTCCTCGGATACATGATTTGGTAGTTAAACATAATCTTTGAAATGCTTTATAACTCTTCTTTTGTCATAAATTGAAAACGAAATAAAGCTATACATGATGAGGGATTTGCATGCTGATAAAAGTCATAAGATTTAAAAACTGTATGTGAATGAAATCAAACAAAAAACCAAAAGTAAAGCAATAAGAGCAAAAGATGTGAAAATGTGGATTTTGCAGAGTTGAAGTTCAATAATAAGCAGCAAAACTACTGAAATAGTAAGTTGTAAAAAAAAAAGGACAATGCAGAGGATGTCAACAAGGCAGCTTTATGTCTCCTCCTTTGGATTCTTCAAAGTTAAGTTCCGTAACGCAGAGTTCAATGCAGAGGATGTCACCAAGGCAGCTCCCAACAAACTTGTAGCCTGATTACAAAAAAAAAATAACAATAATCAGAAAAACTTTGAGAAGATTGTTCCTGCAAGAATCAAGATACTAAAAATACAAGCATAAATACCTTTGTTTTGGTAACGCTTATTTCATGCACTTCAAGATTCTCTGCTTGAACTTGCAACCTTCTCAGTAAGCAAAAGGTTGAACTTGAATTCATCGGTGTGACGATGAGATCATCTGTTACTGTAAACTTTGTGTCTTTCTTGGCGAACCCGCTACCTTCTCTTGACTGATTGCGTCCATGAGATTTTGGATCCATCAGTGCCACAGGAACAGAACTTTGAGCCGTATTTGTCGTCAAACGATAGACTACGTTACGATAATCGTAAATCCTGTAGCGATAGTAACTGGGAGGTTGATCAGTGATGACATCTAGCAACTGGTTCTGACATTTATAGTAATATGGGAGCACAGATTTGGATGCTGAAATTTCCGTAGCACTCAAGTTCTTGAAGCTTTTGAACAGGTTTCCAATGCATCCAAAACTTGAGCTGTTACCAGAGATTTCCAAAACAGATTCAAGAGGGATGGCGAGAAAAGTGAAAAGAAGATCAACGAAGTCTTCTCCACATTCAACATATAGAATCTTCATATCCTGCTTCCTCACAATAGCACTGAAAGATATTGTCTTCTCCGGCTCTTCCTCATCTCTCATACGTAGACTTCGCCAATTATAAAACTGCAGTACACTTTGAGGAGCTTGCTTATTCAAGAAAGTGTCCGTCAAGGGAGCATTTGAAGAGAATAAACATTCCAATAGAGTTAGTACCTAGATTTTCAGAACATTATAAGTAAGACATGTTTTGCAAATATAACACATAGCTTGGAGAATAGAGAAAGAAATACCTCTTGAAAACCGACGTCAACAAGCCTTTCTCCAAGCTTACTAACATCACCACAACCTACGGATTTCAGCTTTTTCAAAATGAGATCAGTGGACCTTACCGCCACTTGCAAGTCATCGGTTATGATGAATGCAGACCTGCCACTGATAAACACTCCATTGTCATCATTTTGTCTATTACCAACAGCTTTTACGTCTGCTACCTCAATCTCCCCGTTCATAAACGAGTCACATCGACATCGCGAAGTGCTAAAGTTGCTGCACAAACTTGCAATCTGTGAAATTAAAGCATTTAAAGAACTTGAGATCATCAGTAGAGTTTATGTTGAGCTTAAGCCTTTTGCAGTGATCCTCCTTCACACTCCGTGGACTAACCAATAACTGCTTACAAGCTTCAGTCTCAAAATTTTCAATGTCCATGTCCACAACACTTTTGTAGAGGTTGCTAAAACAACCAACAGTCACTCTCTCTTTTCGATGATCCTCGAGCAATCTGACAATAGTGCCCATTGGCAATGTCAGAAGACTAAAGAGTACATCAACAAAATCTCTGCAAGCCTCAGCCAAAACAACTTTGTTCTTCTCTTCATCAAAAAGTAGTCTCAAAGTAAACTTACCCTCCTTAAAACTCTCAGCCATTTCAAATCAGACAAAGAAGAGAGAATGAGAAAACAGAAGAAAACGTTTCAAAGATATTAAGAAATCAAGCAATCTGAAATTTAATAGAATCTCTACACTCATATATTCAACTCTAGTGACTCCACATTCAAGTTCAGGCATTAAATCTACGTCCAAGAGCCAATGAAGTCAACCAAACCTTTCAGCTTCCAAGAACCAAACTCCTTACCAAGAACCAAACATCACACGCTTTTATTTCCAACATTCAATGAACAATAGTGTCTAAACCCAATTTCCAAGATCCTGTAGATATATTATGAGATGAAATGCAGGGAGCTAGTATGTTCTTAAAGATAGTTATTTCAATTCCAGATAAAACCTTCAAACATAAGTCAACACCTTTACTAAGGTTCATGTCCTAACCTTTAAACGGTGTTACAAAAAACAAAAAGAGAAGTAGTTAGACAAAGTAGATGTCCCCAAAAAACTAATGTAGTCACCGAGTTTTTTTATACTAACAAAAGATCATGTAGCGATTAGATTTAGCAAGAACAGAACATTGCTTCTCAAGTCTCGATCTTCGGCTTCTTGTAAAACCGGCTTTCAGGAACACTTGTTGAAGCTGATTCCACACCTAGAAGACCAGTGGTTAAAGCAGAAAATGTCACCAATGAAGCTCTCAACAATCTGATTACCTGCATATATACAAACATAGGATCAGTGGAAGTACAATTTGGTAATAGATAATGTTGAAATCAAAGAAAGAATCTTTTACCTCCTCTTTTGTCACACCGATTACACGTACTTCGACATCAGCTAAACGGGTCTGTTTGTCTCTTAACATTCCAATAGTCGAGGTAGAGTTCGAAGGAGTAATGATCAGATCATCAGTCACCATGAACTTTGTCCCTCTCTTCACAAACCCACTTGCTTCACCAGTGTTGTTGCCTTCGACTTTTGGATCAATCGAAGTCACAGGCACGAGTTTATCCCAGTCGTACACAAGTCTCTTACCGGCGTTTTCAGACAAACAGTACTCTCTAAAATGATCCACAGAGAAAGACACAAAACGGTAGTAAGTTGGTGGCTTATGAGTAGTGACAACATCATCAAGAAGCTGCTTCTGACACTTGTAGTAATGAGGAAGAACACATTTAAAACCCGTAGCTTCTCTTCCGGTCTCAACACCCAAATCCTGAAAGCTTTTGCACAAGTTTCCAATACATCCAAGAACGACTCCGTCCCCCGAGATTCCCCACACAGATTCAAGAGGCATAGCAAGAAAAGTGAAGAGAAGATCAACAAAGTCTTCACCGCATTCAACATATATAACGTTCCCTTCCTCCTTCCTGACATAAGCATTCAGCGTGATTGTTTCATCCGCTTTAGACTCCTCTCTAACTTCAGAGAAGGCAGGACTCAACATTTTATGAATCCTCTTTATACCATCAGAGCTTTTCTTCGTCAGAAATGTATCGGTCAATGGCGTATCCGAGGTGAATAAACACTCTAGCAAAGTCATTACCTCTTCACGATTAACATTGAGGATCATCTCAATCAACTTATCACACTCCGCATAGCCAAGATCTTGAAGAACCTTAAGTGTTGAGCCAACAGAGTTAACTTCCACTTTCAAATCGTCGGTGATCAAGAAAGAAGTAGGACCATTCTTCACAAACAAACCATTTCCTCCACTTCCTCGGCCTCCTTCGCCTTTAAACTGAATCACTTCACTCATCAAATTCCCACAGCTACACTTCGAGGTACTAAAATTACTATACCCTTTACTACACTCCCCGCTCCGCACAAACATAGGACACATGTAACATTTATCACCCTCGGAGTCATCTACCTTCAACTTAATCTTCCCACATTTCTCCTGATTCAAACTCCCGGGATACAAAAGCATTTTCTTACAAGCTTCCGTACTAAAATGCTTCATCCCCAAACTCACAACACTTCCATAGATGTTATTAAAACAACCTATAGCTACTGACTTTGACTTCTGATGCATCTCCAACAATCTAACGATTGTTCCCATCGGTAAAGCCGTAAAGCTAAAGAGTATATCGACGAAATCTTTACCCGTCTCGGCGAATACAACTCTGTTCTTCTCTTCGTCTATAAGTAGTTTCAAGTTTATCACCGGATTCTCCAAATTATCTGACATGACTTCTTGACACAGAACCTGCATTGATTTAACAAAAAGGGTCAAAGTTTAAAACTTTTACACATACAAATGTTAACTATTTAACACATGCATATCAATCTCTAATCATCTATCGACCTAGACAACATTGCTTAGAAACAGAGGAAACTAACAAAACCCGTGATTCTTGGGACAAAATATACATCCAAGATTCTCCAGAAAATGCAAGAAAACAAGAATTAAGGAAGAAGAAGATGTTTGTGTATCGAAGATTCAAAGATTTCACCTTTTTAGCAAATTCGCTTCGTTCGAGAGCAATTTAGGGTTTTATGAACAGTTTGAGAGAAGCGGGATCCGAATATGTAAAGGCCTGTTTTTTCACTTTGTGTTAAAATTCTTAATATATTTTCTTACTTCGTTTAGACTACTTTTATAGTAGTGTAACACACTAACACGTTTAGTAGATTGAACACGTTACGATATAATCATATCCCTTTGCAGGATTCGTTATAGATTTTGTATAATTTTTACACGCATGTTATTACCTTTTTCGAAGTATGATTATAATTACATATAATCATTTTTCCTTTTAAAAAATAATTTCTAATTACATAAAAAAGTTTATAAATAATCATATAATCTGTTTGGTTGAAAAAAAAAAATTCATATAATCTTTAATACAACATTATAAAAATCGTTGTTTAATTTTATATTTTCCTTAGAACTTTTTTTGTCCTTAATATAAGATTTATTTTATTAACATTTATTTTGTTCTAAAATTTACCATTGGTTCCGACCAAAAAAATAAAAAATTACCATTGGTTTTTACAAAATAACGTTCCTGCTCCTACATTATTTTCATTTTATTGTTCATCTTCCATCATTTTATTAAACATCAAAGCTTATATGAAAACAAGTGCAACATGTTTTATAAAAAAAAAGTGCAGATACACAAAGGAGTTTTATGCGGATACCTATCACTCTTGAAAAATATGATTATTAGATATGATCATTTTTCATTTATTTTTGTGAATTACATAAAAAAAAAAAAATTTGTAAAAATTCTAATACTTTATGTTGCATTCCTTATGAATTATTATGTAAAGGAAACTAAAATTAAAGGAATGAAAATCCGTTCCATACTAAATACTTTTTTGATTTTTTCATTTATTTAATTCGTAAAATTCTCAGATTGTCCACTTTATTTCATATGAATTATTTTTTAGAGGAAACTAAAATTAAAAGGAATGAAAATCGATTTCACATCAATGTATTCAGAAACGGAAATTTTCACGATCGCAATTTAAAAAAAAAAAAAAAACTTAGTGAATACAAAATATTGTAAAAATTAAATAAAAATTGTCTAAATAATAGTAATAACACGTCATAATCTTATCTTACTATTTGACACGTATCGTAATTGAGTTATCATTTTGTTTACACGTCATAAGCGCGGTCAACTTAATTTAATAAAATTACGGAAATTTTACATAAATGTATTTAGACACTAAATCTATATAGAATCCAATAAAAAACATACTCCATTTTGAGTTTAGAAATCAGATAAAATTTATTAATTTTGCATAATTAAAATGAAATGAATCCTTAGGATATATAAATAGATAGATAGATAAGAATCTATGGTCTTGTGGTAGATAGTCTTGTGGGTTGGTGAGTCTTTCTTCTTCTTCTTTGTATGTCTCATGAATACACACAGATTAACTCAAGTTTTGTAATCAAGCAGGCAATGTGGGAACAAGAAAACAAGAAGATGATACGGTCCATGGCCTTAGCGGAGAGATCCCCGAGCAAATCCAGTCCATCCCCGAGCAAATGTTGATCGAAATTCTCATCAGATTGCCTGTGAAGTCTCTAATGAAGTTCAAGTCCGTCTCAAAGTTCTGGCTAGCCCTTATCTCCTCTAGGTACTTCACCAACCGTTTCCTTAAAAATGGAACATCGCATCAACGTATCTTTGCTTACTTAGCGAATGAACAAAACCTCAACAACTGTGCATGGTTCACATCATCATTATCATCCGATGCATCGGTCTCCTTTTTCAAACAAGATCTAACCATGCCGAGAATGGAGGGTGAGTTCTTGAACGCTGTTCGTGGCTTGGCGTGCTTTGGAGCTAAAACAAGATTGAAAATTTGTAACGTCTACACGAGGCAGGTTGTGGAACTGCCTCCCATAAGTGATAAAAACGGGTGGAGTTGTTTGACGTATAATGATATTCGTGATGAATACAAAGTGATTCGCCTAGCATGGGAATATAACAGGGATGCAAAAGTAGTGGAGCATGAAAATCAAGTGTTGGTACTTGGGCCCGGAGCTTCATGGAGAGATATTCAATGTCACATTCCTCATAGGGCTTCTCACTTAGCCTCGCAAGGTATCTGTATTAACGGTGTTTTGTATTATGAAGCTAGAACTGATGATGCAAGTAAATGGGTGCTTATGAGTTTCGACTTGAGTTCTGAAGAGTTCAATGTCATTGAACTACCCGATATTATGGATACTTCTTTAACCACTCTCATGAACTACAATGGAGAAATAGCTTTTCTTGACTACTTTGACGTTATGAAAGATGGTGTTATTAATCTTTGGGTTGTGGATGGTGACGACAAGAGTCGACTGAACAAGAAGATGACTTTTGTTCTACCGCGGATTGGATTTCTCGTGGGAGGACCATCAATCTGTTATAGAACTCCACATCATACAGTTCCTATACTGAACTTATTTCGTTTATCTGATGTGAGGATGGGTGGCACTGGTCGCAATGGTGAGTTGTGGTTGAGAAAGGCGCGTCCCCATGACAATCAACCTAGACAGGTTCTCATTTATGATCTAGAGAGGAATCAAATAACTCATAGGATTGATACAAGGCCATTGGGTAGTGATGTTTGGTCTGGTAGCTCACAGAGGACCAATTGGTTGTTAGGAACGTTTTGGGATGATATTGAGAACATCATGCATTTGGAAATCTGAGAAGCTCAAGTCCAAAATACCAAATGTGTCTAAGAGCATTTACATGTTCTTTGGAGGCTGCGCTCCATTGTGTCATTTTCGGTTTCTTATTTAATTATCAGTTTATTTGCTTCTTGTAATGTACTCTCTTTGTTTCAGTTTAGATATCCTTCAAAGTTTTTAGACATTTGAACTGTATGAAAAACTTTGTAATATCTCTAATAAAACATGTTGTCTCTCACCACCTTAGTATTTTTTTTGGTTAAAATTCAGGTTGATTTGAGTATTTTATATCAAAAAAACTAAATTGAAAATCTGAAATAATATTATTTTGAAAAAAAAAAACCATAAATTAAACAAAGAGAGTGTAAACTAATAAAACTATAATAATTTATTTTTATACAAGTTCCAATAACTTTTAAGATGTTGAAATCAACGAATCTTGAGAAAATACATCAATAAGTCCATAGAAATGCTTTCTCTAATAATTAACATCCGAAAATTTTAAGAAGTGATAATTGGCTGTAAAGGTAAAAAAAAGAAGTTAATTTTAGAAAATAAAACAAATTAAGATTAATATTTATCAAACCAACCTACGGTAAAGAAGGAAATGAAAAATACAATGGGGATGATGAGGACGAAGAGGGACATAACACAGATGATATAGAGTATGATGTGCTAGAGCTCTAAAATTTGTTCATAATGTGAACAATAAATGAACAATCTTTTTTATTCGCCTTTGTATGTCTTATAAATACATAAATTAATTAACTTAATCAGGCATGCAATGTCAAAAAAATACAAGGATTATCAATCCTTATTTTTACCAGAAATTTCGGGTAAACTATCGACCGATGAAGATTTAAAAGTCTTTTGTATTAAAAAAAAAAATTTATATTAATTTTTAATGAAATTTTGGGTTATCATATGGCGGTGATGAGTAATTTTCACAATGAATTCTTCTGCTATAAAAGAAATCAAGAGATAACTAGGAGGAGTTTAAATTGTGTTAATGTTGTTATTGAATTGTCTAATGGTTGAATTGTTGGACTGAAAATCAAAATCATGAATTATAATATAAAAATTACATAAAACTGTAATTTCCGATATTGGGCTTTTTTTTCTTGGGCCATCATGGTCCAGATCGTTACAAGCCGCAATAAAACGGTGTCGTTTTCTCTGCCTGAGGTGGACTGGTTCTCTCCCCCGACAGTAGGAAGAAGAACCAAACAGAGTTTCAGCTTCGCTCTCTCTGTTCGTTCTCTCCTCCCCACAAAAAATGGCTCTTCACCGAATCACCCGCGTAAGGTCCTCTCTCACTCGAATCAAACCTATCAAAACCTTCACAACATTACAATCACCATCTTCAGAATCAGAACCCTCTTCTTCATCTCCATCTTCTTCCTCAGACTCTTTCCTAGTGGAGAACATCTGTTTCAGTTTAAAGAAAGGTACAAACTTACGAAACCACTTGATTCGCTTAAACCCTTTAACCATCGTCGAGGTTTTATACCGTTGCCGAAACGATTTAGCTTTAGGCCAAAGATTTCTAGATCAATTAAGTTACCATGTTCCCAATTTCAAGCATAGTTCTTTATCTTTAAGTGCAATGATTCATATTTTAGTTAGAAATGGTAGATTATCTGATGCACAAGGTTGTGTTCTTAGGATGATTAGAAGAAGTGGTGTTACAAAGGAAGAGATTGTGAATTCTTTAGTGGAGAGTTATAAGAAATGTAATTCGAATGATTCGGTTTTCGATTTGTTGATTCGGACTTATGTACAAGCTAGGAAAGTAAGAGAGGCTTATGAGGCTTTTATGTTGTTGAGAAGTAGAGGTTATGTTATTGAGCTTGATGCGTGTAATGCGTTGATCGGGAGCTTGGTGAGGATCGGGTGGGTAGAGTTGGCTTGGGGAGTTTATCACGAGATTTCGAAAAGTGGCGTTGGTGTTAATGTTTATACTCTTAACATTATGGTTAATGCGTTGTGTAAAGATGGGAAGATTGAGAAAGTTGGAGGCTTTTTGGAGGAAGTGAAAGAGAAGGGAGTTTATCCGGATACTGTAACGTATAACACGTTGATTAGCGGGTACGCTAGTAAAGGTTTTATTGAAGGGGCGTTTGAGTTAATGAATGATATGCCGAGGAAAGGGTTTAGTCCGGGGGTTTATACTTATAACACTGTGATTAATGGGTTGTGTAAGAAAGGGAAGTACACGAGAGCTAAGGAAGTTTTCGCTGAGATGTTGGACTCCGGGTTGTGTCCTGACTCGACTACTTATAGATCGTTGTTGATGGAAGCTTGTAAGAAAGGAGATGCGGTGGAAATAGAGAAGGTTTACAGTGATATGAGATCTAGGGAGATTGTTCCGGATTTGGTTTGTTTTAGCTCGATAATGAGTCTTTTCGCGCGGAGTGGGAATCTCGATAAGGCATTAATGTATTTCAACAGTGTGAAGGATGCGGGACTGGTTGCCGACAATGTGATTTACACAATTCTTATCCAAGGGTATTGTAGAAAAGGTATGATATCGGAAGCTATGAGTTTAAGAAATGAAATGGTTCAACAAGGTTGTGCGATGGATGTTGTTACTTACAACACCATTTTACACGGATTGTGCAAAAGGAAGATGTTGCTTGAAGCGGATAAATTGTTTAAAGAAATGACGGAAAGAGGTTTATTTCCAGACTCTTTCACTTTAACCATACTTATTGATGGACATTGTAAGCTCGGAAATCTGCAAAATGCAATGGAGCTTTTCGAGAAGATGAAAGAAAAGAGGATCAAACTCGATGTTGTCACATACAACACGTTGTTAGATGGGTTTGGGAAAGTAGGCGATATCGATACAGCAAAGGAGATATGGGCAGATATGGTATCTAAACAGATACTTCCCACTCCTGTATCTTACAACATTATGGTTAACGCATTGTGCAGTAAAGGTCATCTCTCGGAAGCATTTCGAGTTTGGGATGAAATGATTGGTAAAGGTATAAAGCCAATGGTCATGATTTGTAACTCGATAATAAAAGGCTATTGCCGCTATGGTAATGCCTCGGATGGAGAGATCTTTTTGGACAAGATGATCTCAGAAGGTTTCGTCATACCAGATATCATTACATACAACACATTGATATATGGTTTTGTTAGAGAAGAAAACATGAACAAAGCTTTTGAATTAGTGAAGAAGATGGAGGAAGAACAAAGAGGATTAGTGGCTGATGTGTTTACATACAATTCGATCTTACACGGGTTTTGTAGACAGAATCAGATGAAAGAAGCTGAGGTTGTACTAAGGAAGATGATTGAGAAAGGTGTAAATCCTGATAAGTCAACATATAGTTCTCTGATCAATGGATTTGTTTCTCAAGATAACTTAACCGAGGCATTTCGGTTTCACGATGAGATGTTGCAGAGAGGATTCTCTCCTGATGATCAGTTCTGATTTCAGTTTCTTTGCAATTTTGTTCAGTTCCAAGATAGTGTTGATATGTTACTTATACTCAATAGGGCGTATACTAGTGCAAATGTGAAGTTCAAGGAAGTTGAATTTCTTTAATAGCAAAATGGTCCCCTACTCTATAACATATTCATAGATTAGACCCGATTTTCTTGTATTTAGATATTTAGTCCTTCCTCGTTTGATTCAAATTTTTGATATAATCATGTTGGTCCCTAATCATGTTTGAGTACATGTATATGAATATATGAAATGGAGGTGTAATTTTTGCTTGTTTAGAATTTTAAAAGGTGTATAATACAAAAGNAAAAAAAAAAAAAAAAAAAAAATAAAAACAAAAAAAAAAAAAAAAAAAAAAAAAAAAAAAAAAAGAGATGCGGCGAAAAGAACATGTCGGTGAAGACGGTGGGGACGGAGAACAAGAACAAAGAAGAAACATAACTCTGTACGCGTTTGTTGTGATGATCAAATGTGAGTTGTATTGCAAACCAAACATATTCTACGAATCCGTCAATATATATTTTGCATACTAGAGTTCATGTATGTTTGACCAAAACTGATTTATATATTTATTTTTCAAACGGACAAGGTGAGTTTTAAAAAGTTCATTAAATAAGTTATGGGCCTAGGATTAAACAGTCAATTTTTCAGATAACACAGGCCCATCATAAGTTTGAGCAGTCACTGAGTCTGAGTGTACGTAATACCAAATTTTGATTGGAAATTTTGATTACCAATCAAATTTTAGGACATGGTCAACAAGAGAACAAAACAATTGTCTTGGTGTGATGATCTCTTTTCTCTTTGAATATGTGTTTGTTTTTTTTTTTTTTACGTTTTGGCTTTATGGACCTAGAGCCCCGGTTATATTTTGCTAAGAACTTCTCTCATAATTTAGACAAAAATCTCAATTTTGTATATATTATAGCTGTAAATTTTGTTCCAAATAATAATTTACAATTAAAATCAAACACATTAATTTGGAATTTTTAATGTCAGAGTTGTATTTCGTTTTTTTTTTTTTTTAATGAATCTTTTCCCTTAGCTAGTTATGATTCAGATTTATTGAAACCCAAAAATTTATTGTTGAAAAAGAGATACATGAAACATTCATAATTTTCGTCATTCATAACACTGTTATTTTCTAAATAAATTTTTTTCTAAATAATTTTTTTTATTGAATTATTGTTATAATATATGTTATTTTCATATCGAATATGGACTTGTCTACATATTTTTGTTAATATTTTCTAAATATAGTTTTATTTGATTCGGTTGACATCAAACGGAAACGATAAAAGATTTCCGAGTAATCCCAAATGTAAAATCGTATTACAATTGCTAAATGAAACAATAGACATGTGACATTTTATAGAGAATTATCACAGATTCTTTGAATCAGACAAGTTTTTCACATATAGAATTATTGTTCATACCTATATTGATATAAACTATAACAATAAATGTATATGTCTATATAATTGTATCAGCTAGAGTGATAATAGACACCAAAAAAAGGTTTGAAACGAATCAAGAATGAGAATTATGAGAAATATAGAATTTGCCAACCCTAAACAACAACCAACCCAACTAGACCTATAGTTTTCAAGTTGTAGGTAGTGATTTTGACTTCTCCCAAAAAATTATATAAAGTGGAAAGAAACTTCCTCCTGATAAATGTCGTGTGGCCCCCTCCATTAGCCACCTCGTTCTATGATTCGCAATATTATTGATATACTATATACTCTTATGTAAGTCTTTAGTTGACGAATACATACATAAGCTCACACGTGTTATATGTTATGTCTCGTTATTTGCTTCTAGAGAAAATTTGTCAATTTTGACTCACGATGTTCATTTTCTTAAAGCGTGTTATGATGTCGACCAAAAGGTCCAAGTGATTCTAGTCAATATAGTTTGTATGTTTTGTTTGATTGTTTTACTCGTTAACCAAAAGGTCTTGAACTTTGGAAATGTATAAGCGAGTTGGTTGAGAAGAGGGCCGGTCTGGAAATTAAGTAAATCAAACATGAATTTACGGTTAATAATATTAAAATTATATTCAATCAATTTTTTAAATATAATTTTAGTTTAATGGTGTAGGTATTATGCTTTATTTATATAGGTTCTTATGATTTTAGTTCTTATGACTACATATTTTCTATTTTTTTCATATAAGATATGTAAACGGGTAGTTCTATATTTTTTTTTTTTGATTTTTTTTTCTTTTATATAAAATATACAAACTAATCTTTTTATTTTGTAATTTGTGATTTCTTAAGATTCAGGATCTGCTCTGACCGGAAAAATGTAACAATTAAACTATAGTTTGTTTGGAGTGTTACATGGTCTTCTGACCGGAAAAATGTAACAATTAAACTGTAGTTTGTTTGCAGTGTTACATGGTCTAAACCAAAAAAGAGGTTAGAATGTGGGTTTTTCCACTAAACTATGATTAAGGATTTGCTGATTTTTTTTTATTGGCTTAAAATGTTAGAAAAGTCTATTGTCTTAGGTACTTTACCACATTTTTAAGATGCGACATTACCGGTTTTATGTATGCATTTAAGATAGTTTTCCATGGTTTATAAAAGTGTCTTTAATTAGTTTATTTGTTTCTTACACATAATGTTTTCTATGTTAAATTATCAGAAAATGTCTTTTTAGAGTATTAGGAATACCCGCCAAGATTCTNAAAAAAAAAAAAAAAAAAAAAAAAAAAAAAAAAAAAAAAAAAAAAAAAAGCCTGTTCCCTCGGATTTAATTAAATTAAACTAAAAAAACTTTTGAATGAACAATTATAGAATGGGATATCTAATTTTACTTATTTTTAAGAGATTTACGACAAACGGTTCTACCTAGTATGTTGATAAATGAACATATTATTCTAACTTAACGTGCATAACTACCTAAAACAACTCTACTTACACAGTTACACTTAATCAATAATGAATTAGTTAAGCTTTCAAAAAATAAAAAATAAAAAAAATAATGAATTAGTTATCAACCACTTAATTAATCAAGAGAGTTTTACAATCCCATGTACAATTTATCTTATGCTTTAATTGTTTTCCCTTTTTTAAAAACATGTTTGCGTATGTTATAACATCACAGATTAATTTCATTTTAAAAATCTACAAAATAATCCATAAATATCATAGTTCTTAAATCATACTGTGGAAGATTCGAGCTCAATAGTGAAGGACAAAAACAGTTAATTAATAATACTAACGTGAAGGGATATCTAATGATTTTAAAATATTAACATATTGATGATGGAGCTCTAACGGTTAGCAAACTAAGTGGGTTAAAGTATTTAATTAAACAGTTTAAACCCAAAGTCTTATCGAAATTTTCTGACGTGCTTGTTTTGTTAATGAGATTCTTGTTATTAACTACCACGTCGATCGCTTACTTAGCTTGTACTTACGTAGTTGGGAGTGTACAAAAATACCGATCTTATCTCTTGGTAAACAGAATTAAAATATGAAACTAGCTAATACACATTTTGAGCTTAAAATATTAAATGATGGAACAAATGTTTTCAAGTTATTTCAAAATGAAAATATCTCCTTTATATAGTTACATAAAATGAATAATTTAGTCGAGAATGATAAAATTATTATGTATAATATTACTTACGTAAATTTTATTTCTCCGGTTTATATATGTAAACTCGTTATAATAAAAAAAATATATCGTGACCACAAAACTTAAACATATATATATTTATGGAAGTAAATTGAATTTAGTTTTTGTATAGTAGTATATGAATTTTATTCGGTATGGGCATCATAATTAATCTAGTTCTAAAAGAAAACGATCCGTGGGTAGAGGACAAATAAATTTAGGAAATCGAGGAACGTTCGAATTTTTCATAAAGGTCTTTTCACTTTTCGCACTCAAAAACTTACATAAATGTCATCATTGTTGTTGTAATTTCACATGTAAATAGCCATATTTCAAAAAAAATATAGTTTATATTCGAAACCCATGTAATAAATCGTATGATTTGTATATGATTATGAAATCATAACTATTTAATTATTAGCAACACGAAATCTCTAACGTATATGTGATTTCCATTTGTTTCTACTTTGTTTATTAGAAAGGAGAAGATGAAATTTGTAATGTATAATGTGACTGCTTAACTAATTGTAGAATAAAGTATATATTGCTGACTTTATTTAAAATGCTTTTTATAAGGATTTTAACATTAATATTAAGAAATATGGTAAAATTGACTGCATGATAACCACACTTACTATTTTTAATGTATCGTGTTTGTTACTTGTTAATATTGGACTTAGCCTGTCTCCACATAACCAGTATAGTGTGATGAATACTGGTTAATTTTAAAACTTAAATTCAAAAGGATAAAATTGACATAAAATGATAAAATGAAACGAATTCCAATTTTTTTTGTTTCTTATACGGTGAGTCGGTGTCTCGGTGACTTACATATATTTCAATATATATTACTAAAGTAAAATTCAGAGAAACTATATATCTTATAAGATAGAACATCATTAAATTAATATTTTATCAAAATAATAAAAGATTTTGATTTCAAAATCAATTTATGAACTAAATAATGCTATAAATTAATATATTAATAAATTAATAAAATATTATCAATTTAATATTAGTAGTTTATAGAGATTTTACCGTACATCAATTTAGAGTTTTTAGTCGACGCTGTTTGTTAATTGAAGAAAAAAAAAGAGATATCAAGCTCAATATACCCATTTACATTTTTATTTAGGTAAATGATCTCC